>CM077234.1:33117774-33372774 GCA_039654775.1 Spinibarbus caldwelli | reverse complement strand
AAGAATTAGGGATATTAGAAATAAATTGAAAATGGAAAGGAAAGGGAAATATGAACAGAATTGGAAATTAATTTGGGAAGGAGAAGAAAAGAAATGGGAAACGTAGGGAAATAAAATATATAAATATAATGTAAACAATTGCTAAATGTTGAAAAGGAAAAGAAAATGGAAATAAATGAATATATAACTTAAAATACCTTGAAAAATAAAGTAAATAAAGAAAAAGAAATAAGACATGGAAATCAGTGTGGGAAGGAAAAGAATAGAAAGAGAAAATGTATAGAAATTAGAATTTGGAAAAATAATGTGTGTATGCAGTATAAATGTAAAATAGTATGGAAAGTTTGAAAAAGAAAAAGGAAATAAATGTAGAAAGAGGTTTCACTGCATACTGTAACTGTTCTATAATAATATCTCAGTTGTGTATGGTGAATCATTTCTACATATGTAAGGTAATATGTAAGTTTTTCATTTCTTTCAGCATGTCCATCAGTGAGAAAGACGTGTTATGTTTTATGATGAATGTCGTCAGTCAGCAGGCGGCCAGGCTACATTACAGCCGTCGACGGTTTGTAAATAGCTTTCAGAGGAGCGTATTTTTCCCACCGGGAAATGTTTTTCATGCAAGATCAAGGCTGGTTGGTGCTTGATGGCCTGAGGGAACATTTACAACGCAGCCTTTCTGCACAGTAACTTAAAGATGCGATTTAGTTTTAACATTGTTGCTGTGATGACTGGCTCCACAGCGGCCCTTGAGCTCACAGTGACCCTGAACCAAACCAAACCCTGACTCCACTGATCCACTTAGGCTTTTACATTTCTTCATGTAAACATACCTTCAGACACACCAGCCTGTATGAACTATTACAAATACCCATCAGTGCAGTAGTCAGCATGAAGAATACACAGACAAAAACAAGCATCAGAAAGCACATCTCATGCAGAGAGGAGTTTAGCTGTTGATGAGAGCCACCGCCTCGGGAAACTGCTTGTTTTTGTTCTGATGGCCCTGAGTTGCTTTATGGAGGATGGTGATAGATCTTGACTGCCAGGATGACCTCCAAAAAGCCATTCAATGTGTCATGTACAGTTTTATTATCGGAATGAAGAAAACTCCGCAGAATGAGAATTTAGTTTGTGCTATCTGGGATATTTTGAGTTATAAATTGCACAAGGCCTGTAAACACATCAAGAGACATAAGACATCCGTCTAATCCCAGCGGATCTTCACTCATCCAGTGATTCATGGCTCAGCATTCAGGACCCGAAGTTACAGAAATAAAATAGTGAAAATTAGATCTAGAAATCAATAAGACAACATGATTAGGCTGCGTTTAGCACTGCAAAGACAAGTCTTCACACACACATTGCAGCTGTTTTTTTTTTTTTTTTATAATGTTCAGTGTAGGATCCAGCTGGCAATGAAAATATTGCCATATATATATATATATATATATATATACATATACATATACATATACATACATATATATATATATATATATATATATATATATATATATATATATATATATAATTTATTAATTTTATATCAGAAAGTTTGTTTATATTATTATAGATTAATAATATATAAGTTACAATATATAACTTATATTATATATGATGAATTGTCCATCATGCTATTCAAAATTAATGTTATTTAATTTCAGTGCTATAGATAGACGGATAAAGATAGATTTTTTTTTTTTTTTTGCACTCTATGTAGTCTTTCACATCATTTTTAACCTGTCACTGTTTAGTCACACTAAACCTTTGATGAGTGATCTATAATTTTTGTTTATTTATTTTTTATCTTACAAACAATAAGGGAAGAACTGTGAATAACATCTTTACTATTGCTAAGTTTATATGTTTATACGGTCCTTCTGTTCTGAGAATGGAGCACTAGTGTCCTCTAGTGGAGAATATTAAATAATGCAGTGGACTCTGAATCCAAAGCATTGCATTACGATGAACAATGGTATGGATTTTCAGTGTCATTTAAATATATTTAAATATGCATAACATTAAGTTTCGGGTATGCAAATTCAAATATGTAAAGCTGCATTGTCATGGGAACATTTGACCATTTTCTCATAATATATATTGAACTCTGTGCCTGTTTGAGCAAAGTCAAAACAACTATAAAAAACTTAAAATATTATTCTTAACAAAAAACAAGGCTTATTTTGGTGATTATACATTTTTGTATCTTTTACACACACACACACACACACACACACACACACACATACTGTATGTGTATATATATATATATATATATATATATATATATATATATATATATATATATATATATATATATATATTAATACAACTACTATTTTTAAAGGATTAGTTAGGCTCGTAGATAGAATTATATGAAATAAATAGGCTGATGTAATACTATATAATTCAATTATTATTATTATTTTTTTTTCTACATGGTATAAGAAACACGCTTTGAATAAAGCAAAGGCCCATTCCTCCAAATCTGACCACAGGAACTACAAAGACAAGTCTTGGTGTGTTTTGGGAAATGTAGTTCCGTCAGTGCTGATAAAAGTAGTAAACATTTACCCGCCCATAAGATTCACAATAACATCCAGATAGATCTGATCATCTCTGATGACATTTATGCATGTGTTTCTTTAATAACTCCTTGTATAACTGGCTTTTATTTTAACATATGCACAGTGGTAGTCAAACAGAAGACACAGGAAGAATGCGTATCCGCCCCTTTATGAGTTCACGCACCCTCTCGACTACATTTCCCAGAATTCCCTTTCCACTGTTCGCGCTATTGATACCGACAATGCATTATGGGAGTTGTAGTTTAAACAGGCCGTGCCAGCTTGTTGCCTGACGTCTTGACGCGCATTATACATGAGGATCTCTGCAGAGGGAAGTCCATCATAGACATGAAAATAGAGGCCAGGTAATCTTGCTTTTCTTACAATTTATACAAAAACACACGTCCACGTGGAATTTAGAGTGTGTATGACGATTAAATACGAAGGTAACGCGGACTTTGACGGTTGCGCAAAGGACAGAAACGCCAGCGTTTTATAGCTGCGTTGGTGGTTTTCATGTGAAGCAGCGAAACGACCCGATTCTGTGTCTTTTTATAGATTCTCAACACTCATTTAGTTACATTTCTGATGTCTGGTATGGTAGTTAGGAAGTGAATGTCATATAATGTACGACATATGCAGAAACAGCACAGTTTTCACATATTAAGACATGAAAAATAAACCGGCCTCTATTATGCCGCAATATTGAGGATGTCTCATGTTCTGCGGGGATTTCACGTCAACTTTAACTCGATATTAAATCATAAACACATGAATACATGCCGCAGATTCGATGTAATTATGCAACATGGGCGCTGTTGAGTCATTGTCCAATCAGAGGCCAGATTAATGTGGCAAGGCTACAAAATAACAAAAGACAACGTGGCGAAACATACACAAGTCACATCTGTTTAACAATACTTGAAAAAATGTAACATTTCAAAGAATGTAATAGATTTATCTGTAGTAGATTTAGGACTGAATGGAGCTGTCAAAATCATGTGGCCAACCATATGCTGACATTCCCTCAGTTTCTGTATGCTGAAGTGAAAGTATTATCTGCAGTTATGTGTATTGTTGCTTTTAAGCCCAAAAACACCACAGGTAAACATTTGAACTAATAGATTTCACCATACTTCCCAGCTGATTAAACAGTACAATTTTTCACTGTTTTTTTTTAATTTATTAATTTTTTTAATTAATAAAATGTTGTATAAAAATAGGTAAATTCTATATTATAAAAAACCTGTTGGTTTACTTGTAAATCTGTCATTTTTCTCTTCTAGGCGTGTTTGAGGTTTTGGAAACATGTCCAAGAAAAGGGGCAGGTGAGTAAAAACAATATAAATGTGCTGTATCAGAATGGCAATACCATGGTACTTTGATATATGATGACATTGCAGGGATACCGGTATTTGTGTAACATGTAAATTAATTTTAGCACAATATATATTGAAGTGCCTTGAATTACCATCACTTTTGGTCAGTGATTAATGGGATAGTGCACCCAAAATTACAATTTGCTGAAAATGTACTCACCCTCAGGTCATCTAAGATTCTTCTTCAAAAACAGATTTGGTGAAATGTAGCGTTACATCACCTGCTCACCAATGGATCCTTTGGTCCTTTGCTTGTGGATTATTGTGATGTTTTTATCAGCTGTTTGGACTCTCATTCTGACGGCACCCATTCACTGCAGAGGATCCGTTAGTGAGCAAGTGATGTAAAGCTAAATTTCTCCAATTCAGTTCTGATGAAGAAACAAACTCATCTATATCTTAGAGGGCCTGCAAATGTTCATTTCTGGGTGAACCATTCCTTTGAATCATTGACTAATGAGTTTCAAGTATATGTCTTATTTGCCGTTAGTAAATTGTATTATATACCACATTGCTCTCCAGATATATGTTTCTGTGTCTGCCCACATTGGTCGACCACAAATACACACAATATAGTCCAAAATTGACTATTTCTGCACACATTTAGATTATCAGCAGCTCCAGGCTGATAAGAATATTTTGGTTGCTGGCCGGATTATGCTGTGACATTTCCAGGAATGTGTTTTGAGTGTTAGAAATGTTGAGTGACAGACGCAGACCGGTAGCAATGAATGATTAAACTGAGCTCTGAACTCTTGTGCTCGGCTGAACTAAAGTCAGTTGTGAGAGGTTGGGAGTTTTATTTAAATGTCAGCCGTGTGGGTACAGTATAATTTGGAAAAGTTGCTAGTCATTCTTCATCTCGTGTGAGTGAGTAGACAACATTTTCTACATATTTGTCAGTATTTATTTCTATTAGGAGCCTGTAGAGTCAGTGTGAACCCATTTTATTTAAGTAATTGATGTATTTCTGATTGAAATAGTATAATCAAGAAAAATATAGGGTGGGAATTGTTTTGGAATTGGTTGGATTGTGAAAAGTGGCTGTTACAGATCAGAAGTAAGCCTGGTTCTTGAAAAATAAAAGGACTTTGTAAGGTCAGCAAGTTTGATGAAGGATCATGAACATAAATGTGATTTATTTAGAATAATGTACACTTTAATTCAAATGTTTTAGGTCAGTAAGAGACCAAGGCTGCATTTATGTGATCAAAAATACAGTAAAAACAGTAATTTTGTTTTCTATGTGAATATATTGTAACATAATTTATTTCTGTGATCAAAACTGAATTTTCAGCATCATTACTCCAGTTTTCAGTGTCACATGATCCTTCAGAAATAAGTCTTAAAATGCTGATTTGCTGGAAGTAGAAGTATCTGTTGTAATTAACAATGTTGAAAATGTTTAAACAATGTTTATTTTTTTGGATGAATAGAAAGTTCAAAAGAACAGCATTTATTTGAAATGGAAATCTTTTGTAGCATAATAAATGACTTTGTCACTTTTGATCAATTTAATACATCCTTGCTAAATGAAATTATGAAATGAATATTTATAATTATAAAATAATTCAATTATAATTATATTAAGTTAAGTTATATTTTATATTATGTCATTATTATGATTAGTAAACAGGATCAATTTTTATTTCAATACCACGTCTGCTTTTGTTCCGACTGCTGATATAAATTTTTAATATCGCTTTAGACTAATGCACAGTATTTGTATCTGTTACATAAACCATATGAATTTGATATGATTCAAGAGAGAATGCTGTGCAATATAAAATCGATAAAATCATATTCAGAAGCTCTGAGTTGTAAAACAATCCTCGATTAGCACTCTGCCAGACTTAATGCAGCCCATTACGTTCCTATTTTCGTCTGCTCTGCAGGAAGCGCAGCAGCGGCGAACTGAGCGACAGTCTCACCCCAGATCCCAACAACCTGCTGGGCCGACGGATCCAGCACAGCTGGAGGGAGAAGGGCGCGCTGACCAAGTGGAAGGGCACCGTGCTGGACCGCCTCAGCGTCAACTCCTCTCTGTTCATGGTCAAGTACGACGGCTTCGATTGCGTCTATGGCATCGAGCTCTTTAAGGATGAGAGAGTCTCTAACCTGCAAGTTCTCACCGAGAATGTGGGTGAGTAGGTGGATCTGCTGTGATACGAACAGGAAACAAGCCAGAGACAGGAAGTAGCAGATGTGCAAAGATGAGCAGTATTTATAATGCATGAATTTAGTTTCTGATAATTAATCATGATACTAAAACATTGTGTGCTACTTTAGGTAAGAATATGTATGGCCAAAATTTCATGATATAAGTAATTCTGTTTCCCAGTAATGGCATAAAGTCAATTTTTTTTCTTTTATTCAGCAAGGTTGCATTAAATTGTTCAGAAGTGACAGTATAGACTTTTATAATATTACAAAATATCTCTTTTTCAAATAAATGCAAACAGCTGTTTTTAACATTGATAATAATCAGAAATGTTGCATCACAGGAATAAATTACATTCTCCTATATATTACAATATAAATCAGTTATTTTAAATTGTAATAATACTTCACAATATTACGGTTTTTACTGTATTTTTGATCAAATAAATTCAGCCTTGGTGAGCAGAAGAGACTTCTTTCAAACACATGAAAAAGTATAAACTTTTGAACAGTAGTGTAGTTATTTTTTGATGCTTGACACATTTCTTCTGTCACACTTTATGTACCATTGTGCTGCCCAACACTGCTACGTTAAAGTGGATGATTTATTTTTTTTTTTTTTGCATATCTGTGAATTTTGCTCATACTGCAGTGTTTTTTTACCACTATGCAATGATGTGCACATCTGTTCCCTAGTGATCATAATACAGTTAGAATAGCCAGAAAGGAAAATAAATGAACTGACTACTAAAGCACAAAATAAAAGAGACAGACTAGGAAGATATTCGTTTTTGATGATATCAGTTGAAATGATGGAGGCAGATTATCACATGCATAGATTTACACTGTCACAGTGGAGAAGATATGAAAATGTTACACTGTCTGTTAAGTAAATATGAGTTTCATCTAGAAAGCTATGAATATGAAATATTGTTACCAGAATTCTAGTGCCTGTTTGTTTGGCACAGCTTTACTTCAGTTAAAATTTCATATCTTATAAGTCTAATAAACTATTTTGCATGGTGAAAGAATAATGCTAATTAGTCTTTAGTTAGAATAAATTAAATTATTTAATGAACGTACACTATTTTTGAAATAATTTAATATTTTTATTCAACAAAGAGACAGAAACAATATTTATAATATTATAAAAGATTACTGTTTCAAATAATTGTTATTCTGTTTAACTTCCTATTCATTAAATAATCCTGAAAAATAAAACATATCATGTTTTCCACAAAAATATAAAGCAGCACAACTGTTTTCAACATTGATGATAATACAAATTTGTTTCTTGAGCAGCAAATCAGCATATTACAATGATTTCTGAAGGATCATGTGACACTGAAGACTGGAGTAATGATGCTGAAAATTCAGTTCACATCACAGGAATAAATTACATTTTAAAATGTATTAAAATAGGAAACATTTATTTAAAATTGTAATAATATTTCACAATATTACTGCTTTTTTTGCTAAGTATTTTTGATCAAATGAATGCAGCCTTGGTGAGCAGAAGAGACTTGTTTCAAAAAAAAAAAAAAAAAAACTTATATAATCAATAATCAGTGTCTATGAATCTGTAAACTATTATTTATTTGCTAATATTATTTTAATATCTTAATACTATGTAAAATACACGCACACAAAAAAAAAAAATCTTACCGACCCCAAATTTTTTTACAGTTGTAAAGGTGACTTATATCGTATTGCTGTTTTGGCTGTACATACATGTATAATATACATTTCAACCAGAGCTTTTTACCTGGTTAAAATCACTGTAAAACTCTCACCCTTGAATATGCACTTAGTCATTTTGCGGTGTTTCCAAACCCTTCAAAGTGAACAACAAGATCAAGGTTCCTCATGACGCAGAAGAGCTGGTGGGAAAAGCCGTGGAGCATCTGTTTGAGAAGGAGGACGGAGAGAAGAACGAGTGGAGGGGGATGGTCCTGTCCCGAGCGCCCATCATGACCAACTGGTACTACATCACATATGAGAAGGACCCCGTGCTCTACATGTACCAGCTCTGGGACGACTACAAAGACGGAGACCTCCGGATTTTACCTGAAGCGGGTAAATAAGTTGATGTTTTTAATAAAACCTTCCTTGAAGGTTTCTGTCGTCTCTCAACTTTTATATTAACTAAGTAATATAATAATTAAATAATAATAATGAAAAACTTTAATAGTATCTCAATAATACTAAAATAACTTTTCTTGAGCAGCAAATCAGCATATTAGAATGATTACTGAAGGATTATGTGACACTGAAGACTGCAGTAATGATGCTGAAAATTCAGCTTTGAGCACAGGAATAAATTACATTTGAAAATATATTCAAAGAAAGAAACAATATTTCAAAAATATTTCACGATATTGCTGTTTTCACTGAATTTTTAATCAAATAAATGCAACCTTGGTGAGCAGAAGTTTTTTTTTTTTTTTTTAAACATAAAAAATCTTACCGACTACAAACTTTTAAATTTTCGATTATTTTTTAAATTATTGGTTTTGTTTGTAGTTATATAAATTAATAATATTAGTTGTCTTAAAGAGATAGTTCACCCAACAAAGAAAATTACCCCATGATTTACTCACCCTCAAGGCATCCTTAGATGACTTTCTTCTTTCAGACGAATCCAATCAGAGTTATATAAAAAATGTTCTGGCTCTTCCAAGCTTTATGATAGCATTGAATGGGCGTTGAGATTTTGAAGCCCAAAAAAGTGCATCCATCCATCATAAAAGTGCTCCACACTCTAATCTCTAGCTTCTGCTAGAGAGAATGGTGTTCCAACGTAGGGCGTAGGCATAGCGTAAACTAAAAGAAGAAAGTCATATACACCTAGGATGGCTTGAGGCTGAGTAAATCATGGGGTAATTTTCATTTTTGGGTGAACTTTCCCTTTAATTTGAATGAATAAAATGCATGTTTATTTTGATTTAAAAGAATATTAAATATATTATAATGTTTAATATTACATTTATTATTTTCAATTTATAGAATAAGTCGTTTTAATTCAGTCACTTTATTGTGAAGTAAAGTCATTCCACTGTTTTGTTTTGACAGAGAACAAACACCTGCTGCCTGCAGACAGGAAGCCCGGTGAGGAAACAGAGAGCCTTGTGGGTAAGCAGGTGGAGTACGTGACGGATAAAGGGGTGAAGAGAACAGGCCTCGTCATCTACCAAGTTCCCGCCAAGCCGTCCGTCTACTACATCAAATACGATGACGATTTCCACATCCACGTGTACGACCTGGTCAAGACCACCTAAAAAAACCAAGGACAAAACAAAGAAACCCCAGACAAACCCACAGCGCTTCACCTCTTCATAGCTTAAGTATCATCGCCTCTCATTGTACAGTCTGCCATGCCTCGCCATGAAGGGCTGGCCGCAGAGGTGCTGTATGAAGCGTCCGTGTACAGGGTTTGTTATTTTGTGTTGATGTCACAGCTTAGGGAGACGATTTTTACAATTGTCATATCAAAACAGTGTATTTATACGTGTGCGTTGGGCATCATTTGGTATGTTTATAATCCCATGGAATAGCTTCCATTCACCCGTAAACCATGGAGAAGGTTGCATTTTCGTATGTACTAATGCTCAAGGAGTTTTGAATTGTAAATAGTTCTGACCGCAGGTCAAAAAGAAAAGTCACGTCAGAGAGACATTTGATTACAAATCGTACAGTGAGACTCTCTAACTGACCTATTTATTGAACTAATACGCTTTATAACCCAGGATTGCTGTTAAAACCTTTGAGTTGGTATTATGCAACGTATATTGTGGCTTTTAGTTGCGTTTTCCCCCAAATCAGATCACATCTGCAGTGAAACAAAGGAGCGCCATTGAAGAGGGTTGCCCGTTTTGTCCTGTATTAAATAATTCGTGCTTTATTATTTGTTTTGTTGTTAAACAGCAGAAGAGCACTTGTATCTGAACACCAAACCAACCAAACTACAGCTGCGATTTTGAATGTCAAGCATAGCAAAAATGAAAACAGTCTTCTGTTGATTGTAGTAAAGATTATTGCAAACTTATTGCAAAAATACGAGTTTATGTAGCCCAGTTGATTTGAAATTGAGTAGGCCTTGGTTTAGAAAACACAAATCCAATCCAGCAGGCTGGATAGACCTGTTAGACCTCTACAAACATCATAACATCTGCCTTACTGTGAAATGAATTGGACTTAAATGATTTTTTTGATTACATTCATTATATTTATTCTCATGTTTTTGTCCCAGCCGATCTGAGCAGAGCTTCATGATTTCATGAGTTGTAATGAGGAGTAATTTTTGTTGTCTTCATGTGTCAGATCGACTCTGCGTGAGCTTCATCACAGCCCTTTACAGTGATAAAACAGCAGAACTTTAAATGTCTTTTGTGAGCCTTTTTCCTCTTCTTGCTTTTTGCATCGCTTCACGTTTTGTTGTAAATGGTGCACGAGCGTGATAATTGGCCACCTGTTTAGATCTTTTTTGCACTTTATTCTTACAATGTTGTCTGTTGCTCCAAAGTCTCCCACAGGAAGTCATCGATAAAAAAAAAACAGTCTGAAAATAATTGTTAATTTCAGCTACAAAAAACGTGTCTTACCTGATTGGCATCACTAAAATAAAATATACAGCAAGCAATTTGAACTAAACTGAAATTGTGCAACTTATATATGATATTATTAGTATATTTTATTAACCCAATCCCATATATATATATATATATTTATTATTATTATTTTTTTTTTTTGCAAATTAATTTGATCACATCAGATTTATCCACTACTTACAATTGACTTGTGTATGAATGGATTTGGTTATGTAAATGTAATGCATACAAATGGGGATTTCAAATGTAAATGTTGGACATTCAGCTTTGCTCTCTGATTGGGTGTATTTGCTGATCTTTTCCTGCTGTGGTTTGCATGTCTTTCTCGGACAGACCGAAAGTTTTTGAATTCCTTCAGTACATTAGCACTTCACAGATTCATCAGTTGTTTGTGTCATTTTATTCTAGTTAGATATTAAGTATGCCATTATCAAAAACACATTGCGTGTTTAATTTCTTTTTGGAAAAGATAAATGGTTTGTTTCTCCAGACATAGTAAGTCTTTTGGGCAACCCAATTTGGGGTTACAGGAAAGTATTGTTCAGTGAAATGCACATTTCTGTAAATGAATTGTTGTACATTCAGCTGTTCATATGGATTGAGTTTCTGGTCCGTTTGCCATCACATCAGGTGGATCGTTCTCTGTATATTCTCCGTTGTGCTTTAAAAAACACTTGTACTTTATTTCTGCTTTCCCTGTACACAAAAGGTTTGATTATTTTGACATGTTCAGAGTTTCATGACCCTCAGCAGGCTTCTGCAGATTTTCTTTCTCCTAACTGTGAACGAGTAATTCTCTCTGGCTTCTTTGTAAATGTGTTTTATCGTGTGGTCTGCAAGCTTCTGCCGGTTCCTCTGGTTCTTCTATTTAATCTGTTCATTTGCTGCTTTTTACCAAAGTTATGTTTCAGTAGGTGACATTGTGTCAAACTATTCATCCTGTCTGTTTGTGTAATGATGTTATCGTAAATAATAAAAGAGATATTTTTTGCACTGAAAATGTTATGGTATTATTTTTCCTAATTATTAATTTTTTTCTTATATTCTTAGACACATAAGGATGCACATAATGTAAAAACATTGTTAAATGACAGTATATGCCATTTATAGGAATGGTAAACAAAATAATTTTTTAAATATTAAGGTTTTTTTTAATGATTCGCTAAAGCAGCTCAACTCTGAACATACTCAAAATAATATGTTCTGTGTATGTAGGTACCGTAAATGTTTCAGCCATTTAAAGCAACTGTTTGCAGTTTTGTGTATTTTTGCGACTTTGGAGCTCTTTACTGTGGGAGTTGTTTCTGCCACAGAATTAAAAAAAAAAAAAAAAAAAATAGAGATTATCTCACTTTTTTCCCCATGGTTCTTAGAAAAAAGAATTGCGAGATAAAATAAAAAATTGTAAGATTAAAGTCGCCATTATCTTATAATTTTTTTTATTTTGTGAAGAAAAGAAAAAATCAATTGCGAGATATAAACTGAGTGTGATATAAAAAGTCAGACAAAACCTTTTTTAAGCTTTTATTCCGTGGTGGAAACGGGCTTCCAGACATTACAGGTAAGTGAGTGGATCTCACTGTCGTAAATATATAACTGTTGTAATTACAGTTTGCTAGCTGTACACATGGCCTGCGTCCCACTGTGCATACTATCCATCCTAAATTCTATGTGATATTAGTAATTTTCAATACTATTTAGCGCAGATAGGGTGGATAGTATGCACATTGGGACGCAGGGATGCATTTATTTCTGCCGTAAAGCGATCCGCTCTTTTCGCAGAGTTTCGTACCCGCTCACCAAACTGACATAGCCTACTTCCAGAACAGACTTTTGGGAAAGAAACAGAAGCCATTCGGCTTATTAGAATTCAGAACGATTTTAAAAATGATATTCTGAAAAGCACCCTACTAACAATTCTTGGTTCCCAGAACGTTCTGGAAACGTTATTTTTTTGTTTTCCAGAACGTTTTTTTTATGGTTTGTTTTTGGTTAGCCAGGAAAGTTTTCTTAACAGAAATAGAACGTTAGTTTTTGGTTTGTAGAACGTTATTCTAACATTCCCAGAACGTTAGTTTTTGGCTCCCAGAGTTAGTTTTTGGTTTTTAGAACGTTATTCTAACGTTCCCTTAACGTTATTCTAACGTTTCCCTAACCTATTTACTCCAGTATGATCACTCCACTGTAGGTCAGTAATCATCCAGCACACACGACCCAGTATAGTATATGTGGCATGGAAATGATCCGTATGGACGCCTAATCAGTATTATAAAAAACATATCTTGTTTTTATCTATTGTTTAATTAATAAAAAAAAAGTAATCTGAGCACATCAACTATCATAAGTAAGATTAAATAAGATTAAATCTGTCCATTTCGGGGTAGCTACCCAGATGTTATTTCTTCAGCACCAAATAAAAATGACTTCACACAATGTATGGATTATAAAATATGACGTTTATTCACAGATATTAAAAAAGAATGAAAAATTACTTGACTTAAAGTAGGACATCAGTACATTCACTTCTTACCACTGAAGTGTAACGTTAGTTTGTACGGCGGGACACTCCTCTTTTGATCCGTAAACAAAAACCTCATCATGTTCTCTTCAGTTAGGCATGTCAAATCCCTCCGAAATCATATTTACTGTCGTAATTATATTAATTTTAAGTAATCATTCAATAAATAGATCGATAAACGAGCGAGTACGAGTAAACAAGTAAAATGAAATGACCGTTAATTTTTAAATTCCGCGAGCGCGCGGTTCTCTGTTGAAGACCGTGAAAGCGCGTGCTGGAGCAGCGCGTGCAGATCAGAGGCGCGCACGCAGTAAATGAAGATAAAACAAACCCGCGAAGTTATGATTTCTATTATCACTCCCTGCTTAATCCTGGCTTAATATTATAAATTAAAGCTTGTTTTGAGTTATATAATTTCTGTATTTTAATAAATGCTGCATTAAACGAATTTCAGGGCTCTGTATAGGTCATTACATAAAAAAAAAACAAAAAAAAAAACATCTGCAACGTTTTCATTGGAAAGATAATTTTACAGGGTTATAAAAATAACCTAAAACTAACCATTGTTCTCTATAAGTTTTTTTTTTTTTTTTTTTGGTTATTTTAAAAATGACCACCCTGCAACGTTCTGGGAACGTTATTTTATGGTTGCAAAAAAAAACCTAAAACTAACCATTAGAGAACGTTCTCTGTAAGTTATTTTTAAGTTATTTTAAAAATAACCACCCTGCAACGTTCTGGGAACGTTATTTTATGGTTGTAAAAAATAACCATTAGAGAATGTTCTCTTTAAGTTATTTTTAAGTTATTTTAAAAATAACCACCATGCAACGTTCTGGGAACATTATTTTATGGTTGCAAAAAAAAAAAAAAAAACCTAAAACTAACCATTAGAGAACGTTCTCTTTAAGTTATTTTTAAGTTATTTTAAAAATGACCACCCTGCAACGTTCTGGGAACATTATTTTATGGTTGCAAAAAAAAATAACCTAAAACTAACCATTAGGGAATGTTCTCTAAGATATTTTTAGGTTATTTAATAATAACCACCATGCAACGTTCTGGGAACGTTATTTTATGGTTACAAAAAAATAACATAAAAAGAACGTTTCCTTAACGTTAGTATTTGGTTCCCAAAAAATAACCAAACGGGAACCAAAAACTAACGTTAGGGGAACGTTCTGTGTTTGCTGGGCAGTTTGAATTTTCACGCATAATGCAGTACTTTATTCCCGCTTTTCTTGGGTTTAGAATTGTAAACACTAGAGAGAGACCTTCAGCCTCAGGTCTTTATCCAGCGCTCTGGACCTCAGGCAGCTTTAAATGTGTGATCAGTCACGGTTTATGACTCTTTTCTGTATCAGCAGTAACGTTCTGTGTAATACATGCAGTCAGAAGCGGCATTTCTCATTCACACCGAGCGTCTGATCGAGGACAGCAGTGAACATGAAGAGTATTTGGGCGTTTTTCTGCTGATCGCTGTCCTCACGGCCTACATGTGGAAAGATACGTTTGATCCAGGTCAGGACAACAGTTTTACGGCGTTATTATGCTCATTTTATTTTTGAATGCCGTATTCTAGTCCTTAATTTGACACACTAATATAAAACATGACATACATAGCCTATGGGAATCCTTTAAAAAAGATGTTTCGGCAGTTTATTTATTTGCATGCAGTAAAATAAAATAAAGTAAAATAAAATAAAATAAATAAATATACATTAGAAATTGAAACTAATAGATAAAATCCTTGCATTTTCCGAAGACAACTGTATTTTTAGACGGCTATAACACCGATTTAGCTTCCAAAATATAACTCAAAATACCAAGTATTTGCAATATTTGCAAGTACTTTAACCAACTAAACTCTAGTCTTGAAAACCGTTGGCAAACTCTTTTATTATGGTTATGTACCTTATGACTAGTTTATATTAATGTAACCTTGGTGAAAATACATGTGCTGATGATCTAGAGTTTTAACCTTCTCTTTAGTCATTAAAAAAACAAACAAAAAAAAACAAACAAAAAAAACAAACAAAAAAACCTTGAATTGAAGCTTTCTTTATGCAATAGAATTAAAATTACATTTTAAGAGAACATTTTAACCCTTTAAAGCCTGACATATGAAATAATACTTAGATTTTTTTTTTAAAAATGAAAGTGTATTAAACTTAAAAAATAAATAAATAAATAAAACTTTTATTCTCAATTTTAAAACTCAGTTTTATTCAGAATCACAAACTGAGCAAAATATGCTATTTAGTGCATGTGGTGATATTTATGGAGCCAAAAAGTAAGATGAAATTCTGATAGCATGTAACGTGATGTAAATCTGTGAGATCTTTTTAACAGTATAGCGGATTACATAAAATATTATAAACATCATCAACATGATTTTCTGAAAAAATGATGCATGGATAATCAAGTAAACCTAAGTCACCTCAGCCCAGTAAATGTTTTCATAAAATATTACTAACAATATTAAAGTTATTCTTATATTTACTTTATTAAAATCAGTAAAGATTTGACGGCAAAAAGACACATGAAGCACCAGCTGAAGGTAGACGTTTGTACAATTATGCTGAAAGGCCTTTTATTTGCTGAAAAGTATCAATTAGCCGACAGAAGGCATGTAGTAGATTGTGTGCAACAGGTTTTTCAGCAAATTTTGATCATGTTGATCATTTGGGGGCCTCAGAAATTTGTGCATCAAATACAGTAGGCTTTATAGTTAAGATTGCTTCTAACTTTTAAGTTTTGACCTTTATGGGAGTTCAAGTCTTAATAAATCTAAGTGGTAAATCAAGTGATGGGTGGGTTAGGTTACCTGAAAAGCAATGAGATGTCATGAATTACACCGAGGCCGCTGTGTTCTTGCACATAGAGTCTGTTCGGGGGGCCCGAGTGTTGATCACAGGGGCCAGTTCAGGCATTGGGGAGCAGATGGCCTACCATTACGCAAAGTTCGTAGCTCAGATCATCATCACTGCCAGACGAGTAGATGCTTTGAAAAAGGTCAGTTCTTTTGTCCCAAACCGGTTTTTAAATAATGGTGTATTAATGCTTTCAAAAACTCTAAACACTTTAAGACATTCCTTATAGTGTTTAACAATGAATGGACTTCAGTCGTGTTTTAGGCGATGTATGTGACCGGAGACATGTCTGACCCCGCCGACCCCGAGAGAGTCTTCAAATACGCTGTGGAGAAACTGGGTGAGAAATGACTCCATTACAGTGCATGTGAAATGTAAACACTCCCACTTGGAATAATTAAGATTTTTTAAAATGTTTTTGAAAGAAGTCTCTTCTGCTCACCAAAGCTGCATTTACTGATCTAAAATAGAATAGAATAGCCTTTACTGTCACTTTTAAACTATTTAATGTGTCCTTGCTAAATAAAAGTAGTAATATGTTACTTAAAGTATTAAATCTTGCTTGCTCCAATCTTTTGAATGGTAGCACAACTTTTTTTAGCATTGATAATAAGAAAATCAGCATATAAGCAAATCATTAGAATGATTTCTGAAGGATCATGTGACACTGATGACTGCAGTAAAAATTCAGCTTTGCATCACAGCAATAAATTACATTTTAAAATATATTACAATAGAAAACATTTTTTATTGTAATAATATTTCATAATATTACTGTTTTTACTGTATTTCTCATCAAATAAAGAAGAAGAAATTTTTCAAAAACATTTAAAAAAAAAAAATCATAATTATTCCGAACTTTGCTGAACATATTCAGCAAGATACTCCTGATTTCTGTCCTGCAGGTGGGCTGGACTTTCTAGTGTTGAATCATGTTGGAAACACCAGCGTTGAACTCTGGAACGGAGACTCCGATCACGTCAGGTCACTCATGCAGGTCAAACACAGGATTTTGTTGCTATAGTGTTGCAATGTGTGGATTTCTTCATTTTCTTTTCACACTGATCTCTCACTTGTTGCAGGTGAATTTTGTGAGTTACATGCAAATGGCCGCAGCAGCTCTTCCTGTTCTGGAAACATCTGGTGGATCCATCATTGTAGTGTCTTCAGTGGCAGGTGAGTCTTTAACTTTGTTGGTGCACGTTCAATTAATATTAATCTAAATTGAATTTTTCTGCTGGAACTGGAAAGAATACTTTTGACTCTTTTCCTCCCTGGTTCAGGTAAGCTGGCGAGTCCATTCGTGGCTCCGTACACCGCTACCAAGTTTGCTATGAACGGTTTCTTCGGAGCACTTCAGAATGAACTGGCACTCAAGAAGAGCAACGTGTCTGTTTCCATCCTGATCCTCGGACTGATAGACACAGAATCAGCCATGAATAAGATCAGGTGGGTTTTCTGTTATAACACTCCACTGCAGACCAAAAATGATGACTTTGGATTTTTTTTTTTTTTTTTTTTTCTTAAAGTTTGGATTATCAGAAATGCTTTATTCAGCCACAGTGATAACCATTTTTTAACTCAAATGAACAATTTTTATTCACATTTATCAAGTACATTACATAACTAATTTATAAATTATACAATTAAAGCCATTTGCTTGAATCAACATTTCTATCTTATAGCAAACACAGTCTCTCATGTTTCATAAGTGTAACATGCTTTTGAATTGACAGTTTGTGCCTTAAATATTTCATGAGGTTGCTGGTAATTTTTAGAGATCATGTTTGATTAAATATTATAAATGTATTAAACATTTTGGTTTAATTATATATATATATATATATATATATATATATATATATATATATATATATATATATATATATATATATATATATATAAAGGGCATAAAATCAAAGAAAATATGCTGTTATCACTTTGGTTATAATATGCAATTTGGTATTTTTTTTTTTTTTGGTATTACTTTACAGTAAGGTTCCATTTGTTAACATTAATTAACTGCATTGGTTAAAATGAACTAACAATGAAAAATACATTTATTAATCTTAAGCTAATTTTAGCATGTACTGATACATTAAACTCAAAAGACTGTTAATATTGTTTAATGGACCTGAGCAAACATGAACTAACAATAAACAGTTGTTTTATTAACAAATGTTAACAAAGATTTTATATACATATCTAGTTGTGTAAGTGTTTGTTCTGTCCAGATGTTTCGAGGACATTGGTGTGGCCCAAATGCAATCAATGTTTCCATTCTATTCTGTGCATCAATCAAGATATTTTTAGGAAGCTGTTTATGAATTCATTTGCAGTTTGTCCTCAGGCTCATTTATCTTGTTACCTTGGTGATCTATTATAGTGGACAGAACAATGTGCTAAACATAACTATCGACACCAGACGCCACTCATCTTCTCCTGGATCATGATTCAAGCAACTTCACACACACTGACACAAGCAACTGACTGTAAAGGAACATGTCTGGGCCATAGTTTTCATTTTTAAAAAACTGACTACATGACACTTAAGCACATTCTTACCTGTCACTTTGCATGAATGAATTCATTTGTCATTCATGCAGTCAATGCATTTTTTTTTTAAAATGCATCATAGTAGTAATTGGCTGAATCACCCATAACTATATTCTGCAGAGGATACGCCACGATGACTGCCTATCCCGCCAGTGAAGCTGCTCTGAGCATCATTAAAGCCGGGGCGACCCGTCAGAGAGAGGCCTACTACCCCTGGTTCCACTACTTCACCTGCCTGATCAATAACATCTTCCCCTTCATGAAGGACATTCAGCGCGGAGTATATGGATTAAAACATCTGCATAGTTCAGACATTAAAGCCACTGTACGTAAGATTTGTACCTTGAAATATCAGTTTCAAAATCATTCTGACCTTCCAAACATCTGTTCTGGGAATTTTTGAAAGTTTTGAGTTGAGTTTTGAGGTTTGAAAGTTAAGCGGGTCAGAAATTACGCGAAAAGGGCAGACCGCTTTATAGCAGCAACAAATGCACGTGTACAGCTATATCGTAGGGGGCCATATGGTAGGGGGCGCCAAAGTCGCACAAATCCATAAAGCTACATACAAACGGGATTTTTCATTATGCATTTTATTATACCTTGTGATAAATTAATGTTTTATGTGCAATTGAGACAATTTTTACATATAGCCAGTAGATCATTGTAATTTTTCATCAGTAGTTTTTATTAAAATATTATATTTACACCCCAATTTAAAAACCCACGTGCAAGATGAGCCAACACAACATTGTAATTAATACAAAAGCACAAACAATTCATTATAAAATCAGTCAGAACAAATAACATTCAACACAAGACGCTATTAATCACACTTAGGGAATTATTTCATAATATTTCTTAAGAACTCTATTTGAAAGACTTTTAAGAGCCAGTGCTTAATTATTAAAATGTTTATGAATTTATTTGTCTGACATTGTTTAATTAATTTTTGAACTCCACCAAGACTCTGTGCCTTTGGGATTTGAACTTGCAAATATATATAATGTTTAATTAAATTCAATTAATTAAACACCACATCAGTTTGTGAGTCTGTATCCGCCGTCTTCATTTAAAAGCAAATGTTGAAATATTAACGTCAGACGTGGGAGTTGCAAAACTTTACCAGAATGAACAATGTTCTCCTTCCCCTGTATGATTTTTTTTTCTCTCCCCAAAAAAAGAAAATCTAATTGGAGACCCAAACCGTTTCCCATGAGCGCTGTGGGACTCTGAGCACGAGTTTGCTGAAACCACTGAAGGATGTAAAATCTGAAATTAAACTGTTGTTCCTCAACTGTTGTGACTCAGAGACATTTGGGACAATTCATTTCTATTTGTACAAGTTATTTATAATTAAATATTTGAAAGTCTCCAACCATTAAATGCTTTTTCTGGTGAAGTTGTGCCATTGTTAAAGTTCTGAAAGCGTAACCATAATAAAAACATTACATGTGTTATGTTACTCAGGTCATACTGGTTAATGAGCAGCCATGAGAGCAAGGTCAAACCCATCAAGAGTCAATGTGTTGCGTTGTCATGGTCTGTCAGAAGCTGATAACTCTTATAAGTGAAACATTAATCTGCAGTATGAAATTTGATAATTGCATATGACAGTTTTAGGTTCACCTGAACCTGAAGTTAATGAACTTTTTAACTCTCTTGAGCTCAACCCCATGTCGTGATTTGATGTGTTCATCAGCTTACATATTTTTATATAGCTATAAATAGATGTATGTTTGGACAGTTTAATCACGCTTAAAAATGCTGTTGTGTTCGATTTAGTGTCTGTATCTGCATGCCTCAAATATGATTTTTGTTGTTGTTGTTGTTTGTTTTTAGGTTTTTTGTTTGTTTGTTTTTGGTCAGTGTCTTTTATTTATTAGTCGATAATGTAATTTTTATTTTTTTTTTACACTTCAGGTATCAGTCTTACTGCGGCCCTTGTTCTGTGAAATTAAATGCAATAAAAAGAAAAAATAATATTTTTATACTTGGTATTAAAAACATTTTTAAAAACAATAAATAAATCAAATACTATTGTAAAGCAGATAATAGTACCACCACAACACTTCTGTTGTACCACGTTCTGTTGTAGGCTATCAACGGCAACTGTTTCCCGAATATGATTCTGTCTATGATATATATATATATATATATATATATATATATATATGATATATGTATATATGTGTATATATATATATATATATATATATATATATATATGTATATGTATATATATATATATATATATATATATATATATATATATATATATATGTATATGTATATATATATATATATATGTAAATATATGTGTATATATGTGTATATATACTGTATGTGTATGTATATATGTGTATATGTGTATGTATGTGTATATGTATGTATGTGTGTGTATATATATATATATATATATATATATATATAAATTAAGTGTACATTCAAATATTAATTACTGTATATCGCTGTACTTGCACAAATATAAATAACAATAGAAACTGTTTGTGTGAGAAATCAGTCACTGGAAAAAAAAATTCTACAATGAAATATTTACAAGTGATGCATTGCTTGCAAAAAATAAATAAATACAAATGAATAAAAATTAAATATATGGCTACTTTTAAATGGTTGTAAATGCAGAAGATACTGTTCAGTTGAACTTGCATGTCTCGGCATCAGGCTTTAATGAGATCTTGAGAGCCGCTAGAAGACGCTCGCCGGAACCGCAGCTTTGGTTTTCTGTGTGCCACAACTGCACCAGCTCGTTTCCATGGTGACCTGCTCATGCACAACAGTTCTTCGCCAAGTGTGATGAGAATAAATCCCAAATCAGCAACTAAACCACACAACATACAATACAATCTTGTCAAGTCTTTACAAGTCTTTTAAATGTATTCAGTGTTTATTATTAGAGATAAAATAACTAAATTAGCAATGCTAATGAGAAAAAAACGGCCCCAAAATGTATTATGCAGTATCAAATCATTTCATTACATGCAAAATATCAAAACAAGAGTGGTTGATTTAAAGATGCACAAAGACACTTTGTAAGCAGAGGATTTACATTTGACACAATACAACTGGAAAAATAAAACAAAGTTAAATAAGACATTAACATTTACCATATAAAAAATAATTAAAAATAAATAATAAAAGCACTAAAATAAAAAATAAAAAACAATAAAAGTTAAATAGGCTAAAAGTCATTGAACAAAAAAAAAAAAGAAAAAAAGAAAAAAGAAATATCCAAAAGTTAAAAAAAAAACTGACCAAAAACAAAAAACAAAAAAACAAAATAAAAAACAAAATTAAAAAAGACACTGACCAAAAAAACAAACAAACAAACAAACAAAACCAAGTCAAATTATCAAACAATAAACAAAAGACACTGACCAAAAATAAAAACAAACAAAAACCTAAAAACAAACAACAACAAAAAAATTTGGAATTTGAGGCATGCAGATACAGACACTAAGTCGAACAACAACAGCATTTTTAAGCTTGATTAACTGTCCAAACATACATCTATTTATAGCTATATAAAAATATGTATAGACTGGACAAATCAAACCATTAAATTGTGCATTCAACCACACAGTGGCACTATAGGGTAAGACATACTTGACCAATGGAAATCAATGGGTTGGAAATTATATTTTTACCCCTGTCACCCCTGGCATTTCTTGCTCAAGGACACGTCAAAATTTACATCAGGAGATATTTTTAGGCAGAAATGAGGTGGTGTGATTCATTCAGTGAATGTGGTGTTCCTCTGAGATTTGTGATACTAATTTCATGTCAGCTGAAATATGAAATAGTCTCTAGATCTCATAAATCACAGTGGTATTTGTCTGCCACAGCTTTTCTGTGATTACGGCTAGGCTGGTTTAAGGACAAATCTTTATGCATATTAATATTTACTATTGCTAGTTAGACATCCTGAGGTCACAACCTCAGACTATTGTCCCTGATAGAGAGATCGTAACCAGATCAATGTTTCATTTTAACAATCTCTTTACAAATGATGGAGAGAATAGCAAGAGGGGATTGATTTTTCTTGTCTTCTTCACAGAGAATTTCATTCTGATCTAATGGGGGTGTTAGTGAGATGTATGGAGCGCCGCTGTGATGGGATGTTTGTGGGAGAGCTGTCCAAACCAAAGTTTTTGTTGATTAAAATCTGATCGGGATGGAGTGGCGATGGCAGAGACTCAGCACTTTGGTTTGCAGAGCTCAGCAAAACGGTGACGAGCAAATGAACACTTCATCAGAGCAGAGAGATCCATCGCCATACAAACACACATCTGATATCTGCTCCAGTTCTCCTCCACAGATCTGGCGTTACTCACTGCACAGCAGATTATGCGCAAATAATAGCATGTGCAACCTGGTATGAAACAGTTTTCAGCTTTAACACTTTGATGCTCCACATGAGGCAATCAAAGATTAGGGTTTTTTTTTTCTTCTGTGAAATTAATATTCTATGTTTTAGTTCAATTATTTTTTTTATTTAATATTTCAACCTGAATAAGAAATTTCTCAAAAAAAAGAAAAAGAAGAAGAAGAAAAAAAAAGCGAAATAAAGAGTTGATGATAATCAGTAGAGTATATGTAATAATCCTGAAAATTAGAGAATGAACAACATAGATGCATTGCTTCCTCAATTGTGGTTTACCTTGAATAAATCAATATTTACAGCAACTCGCTTCACAGTAACAAAAAAAGACATATACCAGACATATTTATGCAATCTTTTACTAAAAGCAATGTATAATTTCAGTGATACAAGCAATGCACATTCTCTTTTTTTTAACAATGCATTTGAAAAAAAATAATGAATATAAACAACACATTTTGTCAAGCGAATAATACTCAATAGTTGAGTATGATGGCCTAAAGTCAATAAAAGACATATTGGATTGATTAAGGCACTTAACACATAATTACCCAACATAAAGGGGGTTAAATTCACTATACAAGTTTAAGATATTAACAGACATATTTATCATTCACATACCAATGCTAATGCAAACCAACATTCTCAACTCACAACACTCTGTAAATAAAATATCAAAGTAACTTTTAAACATTCATACTCATTAGTATTATATTAAATAGTGTTTATTCAAAAAGGAAATGTACCTGTAGTGTGTTTTGGCCATATCCCATTAGGGTTTAGTGGTTTTAACATGCCACCAACAGAACGCAACAAATTACCAGCACAGACCCACAGGGCCCATAACAGTTTCCATTAAAACCAATACAAGTCCCATTCTAGGAAAAATACCCGACATGTATGTACTTCCTCAATGGTGGTTTACCTTCAATAAATCAATAGGCTATATATCACAGTATAACAGTAACAAGACAAAAACATAATATACAAATACTGGACATGCAATCTTTTAGTAAAGGCAACGTATAAACATGGTATTCCAGAGACATGAGCCATTTAAATAGTATTTTTCTTGGTTTAAACCACATCGCAAGAATAGTTTCAAAGAAATAGATGAATAAGCAATAGGCTAACATTTTCTCAATAATACTCAATACATCGTATTTAAATTCAACAAAGCAACACAAACATTTCATTAAGGCTCAATTAACAGGCATAAAAGGGGTTAAATGTACTAAATATGAAAGATTAAGACACTGTTTAACTTTGAAACTAGCAATATAAACTATTGATTTAAATTAGACGGCCATATTCAACATTTATCATGTAGCATCCTAGCATGCTAGTCGCGACGCACCCATGCTAATCATGTGCTTCGACAAACTACTCATGACACGTGCTTAATAAAGTACAAAACCAACTTTTTTAACAGTTATAACTCTTTAGGTTTACGCTAAACAGTGTTTATCCTCAAAACGGAAGAGTGTGTTGTGTATTTTGGCAAATACCTGTGAAGTAACGCTGTGCTTCCTCAACGGTGGTTTACCTTGAATAAAGCGTGATCTGTGGATTTTCAGTCGTAGAGTCAAACTTAACTTCAGATGTTTTTTACTCTACAGACAGGATTTATAAGGATGCAGCAGACGCGATGCTTGTCCTTCATGCTTCAACACAATCAATCTGTCCGTTTATCACTCTCTCGTCGTATTTCGTCTCAAAGCGCTCACAGGCCGCTGCCCTCAAACTTTTAACTTGTGTCAGACTTTCACCTTCTGCTAAGAAAAGCTCACAGACGGTCACATTAAGACAGTTCATTATGAGAATTCTAATTCACAATCTGTGACCCTGAGAGAGTTCAGATGAGACGAGAGTGAGATTGATTCTCATTAACTGACGGTAAAAAAGATGAACTGATGCCTTCAGTCATCCACCACATCAGTCCCTTCATTATAATTGGAAATTTATTGAAGAAGCCACTGAGTCACTGTCTTTTGATATCAGCCACATTCAAAGAAAAGGAAGCTTTATTTCATTGACTAAAAGTGTTGATGTAACTTTCTCCTTGCAGGTGACATCTCAAACTCATTCTCTTATAGTTCAATGAAAAGTCTGCCATAGCCTGTTGTTTCAAGCTTGTATGACTTTCTTTTAAAAGATATTTTGAATGTCCAAGCTGTTTTCAACACAGTGAAGGTAAATACAAACTTAATTATAAGCACACATTGCTAACAAATTTCTTTTAAAGCATGTTTTTGCCACAACCAATTAAACTGTTACATTCAAAATAATTTAAAAGGCCAGTATTGTGTTATTTTAGTACAATTGCTATATTATATCGTTTTTGTTAATATTTTAAATTAGATTTGGGCTTTAGTAATTTTGTCGTGTTTTTGTCTTTTTAAAAAAAAACGTTTAAATACTTTATTTAATAATTTTATTTAGTTTTAGTTAGTTTAGTACTTAAACTAAAACTATATGAAAATGAGAAATATTTAAAGATTAATTAAAAAAAATATTAATTTATTCATTATTATTTTTTAATATTAAGGTTAATTTTATAAGCAGCATTTTATAAAAAATAGTTTTAGCTTTAGTTAACAATAATAGCCCTGGTATAAAATGGCTAAAACTACTTTTTATTTATTTATTTATTTTTTATTAACACTTAGTGAAACTTATTTGTGGTCCATGTCGTCAAAAACACCTCAAATATGATCACAGTATATTATTATATTTATTTAATGTTGATTATTGTGTGCATGTAAACTGTCTTACATCCTGATGACAAAAAATAAAGTTTTATTTTAATTTTAAATATTGAGATAAATCTAAAAAGGTGAAAGGTTTTTGTATCTGTGACATTTTCCCCCTTTAATTTATTATTTTTTTTTTTTTACTTTCAAACAGAATTTATTCCATCCTTTCACTATGATTCCATAGCGACTGTATCGAGACACAATGATCTGAGAGTGCTGGTAAGCATTTATCAATTTTATTGTAAAATTGAAAAAAGAAGAAAGACAGAAAAAGCCCCAATAAGCATCATTTATACATATTATGTCAGAAATGATAAACTTAAAGTTCATACATAAATATATAAATAAACCAATGCAAATGATTAAATTCTAATAATAAAAATAATCAAATAAATTAATGAGCGAAACAATAAATAGATCACCGTAATTAAAACCTTTTACACATTTAATTGTCAAAGCAGCAAGTTCAAGAGGGAAGATAATGGGACAAAACTGGTTCGTTGTTGTTCAAAAATGAAATGAAAAGGAAGGTTTGCTCCTTTACACCTCCAGAGAAGGGCTTAAAACTCATCGTACAGACGTTACGGGAACATCTGGTCATGTCCCACACTTCCCTCCATAGCATTTAAACATAGATTCATTATTTAGCTTACATCTGTTTGTATATTGTGCTAAGAAACCCTAAGATATAACACAATCGTCCATAGCAAAGCCGACCCGAGTTGTTTTCTGTCGCCGATCCAGGTCTCGCGTTGGACTCCAGCTCACACGTAGAGCTGATCCCGGATCAGTCGTGACAGAAAACGCCGGGAGCTTTTGCGCAACTCCCCATTGTACCTGAAAGAAGCGTTCTGTGCTATCAATATTCCCAGCAAATACAGATTTCATGAGCCCGTCCCTTCGCATTCATTACCTCGACATATATAAAGAGAACCATTCATAGGAATATCATACCAGTAGATTAATCTATAACCATTTTCTTCTGTACAAAACATTCGGAGTATTGGCTGGAACAAATCATTCCATCAAAGACGCAGGAAAGAAAAGCAAACGTGGATGGAAAGCTTGAGGTTTGTATGTTTGGATACTGTATGCAGCGTTGGCTCTAGCAGAGGACTATGGCAGTATATGGGGAGTATGAAGGAAGAGGACATGGCTTAGTTCAGGTAGTAACATCGTATGAATAAAAAACACAGTTTGTAAAACATACTCCCAAATTAGCCCAAACCCTGAAGAGCATGTCCAGCGAGTCCAAACGCAGCACTATGTTTCCACGATATCCTTACTGCATGATAGCACGCTTGACAACTACAGAGCGTGACCTCCACTAGTCGCCTTGAAGCTTTGACCGCTACCCGAGGAGGTACTGGTTGAAAATCAAAACCAACAAATGGTGCATTTTTATGTTTTCTATGTCTTTTACTACAAAAATGTCTCTCTACGTCTCTAGCAATTAGCATGCACAAAGAGTGATTTAAAGAACTATAGGCAGGGCAAGCTATGAAAGAAGAACTAGTTTTCTCTTTTTTTTGGCAATAAATAGAATAAAAATTGAAATAGAGCATGAGAATTTATGTTTGTACAGCATGTATGTTAGTATGAGCCACAGGTTTAGAAACATCCGGACAAAAAATTGCATGTGCCACTGTGCATGGATCAGCTGCCGCACGGCTAGAAATGTTCTGTTTTTATGCAGGATGTGTTTGGAACGGAATACTAGCATACACTGCTTAATGCACACTGCATACTTCATACTGCTTTTTGTTTAAAATGACAGTCTGTGATGCAGTATTCAATAAGTTTCAAACACACTGTAAAAAAAGATTTTTCAAAATTGTAAATAAAAATGACTGAAGTACGTTACTTGTTTCTTTGTATTATTTGTGAAAACACACATTTTTTCCCCAGCGCAGTTGTAAAAACAGGCTAGTAGTATATTTAATTACGAAAATGTGTTACCAATGCAAAAGTTGCTGCAATGATATCCAGGGTGCTGCTATGTGGTTGCTAAGGTGTTCTGTTGGAATCAGTGTTATTTTTGTATAATCCAGATAATATTATATTTTTGGTTAATTTTTGAATTAGTTTTTATTTGTATACAGTATTTTATATAGGTTTCATTTTAATTTTAGTTCAAGATTTAGTCATTTTCTTGTGTTTTTATCATTTTTATATTTAAATGTCTATATAGTTTTAATTTATTTTTATTTTAGTTTTAGTTATTTTAGTATATTAAGTTGAAATGTTTCCTTGGCAACTAGCTGAAATAAAAACAGTAAATAAAATAAGTTGTGTATTTTGTGTATTTTATTTAAAGTAATAAAAATGTTTTTATGTTTTTAGTTTTATCTAAAGAAATTAGATGTAGAGAGTTCACAATTTCGCAAATAATTACAAAGAAGCAGCAAGTAACACTGAATTAAACATGAAATTTTGAATTAGAAAAACTGTAATTGTATCTTTTAGTTAATAAAATAGTTAATAATAATATTAGTTATTTACAACTTCGAAAATGCATTTTTTTTTTTTACAGTGTATAATACTGATTTTAATTCATTGCTATGCGTTTGCTAGGGTATTGCTTTGTTGCATACTGTGTATTTGATAAATGTGGTAGAGAAAAAACAGTATGCATACTGCAAATACAGTATGAGGACTATGTTAGTGTGCTTTTCCAAACACATCCATGATCTTGCTGGGTCCCGTTTTAGAATGATGACGTCACATAACAGCTAACAGTTCAGTTTTACAATATTAAAAAACAGAATGAATGGAAGATGTAAAAGTGAACAGAATTGTGCCCTTGAATGTTGATTATATAGTGACCTTCCGCTGTGATCATCTGATTGGTGTTTAATTGAAAAGCTGCTCTGTCCCTGATCGCTAATTTGAGTTCAGACAGACAGATGGCAGATGTCCCGCTTGAGTGATAGGAACTGGAATGTTTGTGCAACTATTAGCCGTATATGTGTGTGTGTGTGTGTGTGTGTGTGTGTGTGTTTGAGGACCCTGCTGGACTCCAACTAGTTTTAATGATCCATTCCGTATTGGGGATGGAAAATAAAAGTCTATTTTAAGACCATTACGATTTTTTTCAGCAACATTTTTAAAGACAGTTAAGGACATTTTTGTACCAAATTCTCATTAACATAATGAAATAAAAATCTCATGCTCATTATATGAAAAAATTAAAGGTAAGTACTCATACACCATTATAGTGTTTGTTGTTAATTTATAAACATTATCATATTTCCGTTTTTTTATTTTGGATATTATTACTAATTAATACTACTTATTAATGAGAAAATAAAGCAAATAAAAAGTGAAAATAATGTCAATTACAAAACTTAACAATAATATAATGATGACTCATAATAATGGATTTTGCATTACAGTAATGAGAATTTGCATGACTGGAAAATGTGCTTAATGTCAAAATTGGCCCTCAAAATTGCGGTTAAAATATTTTATATATATATATATATATATATATATATATATATATATATATATATATATATATATATATAAAGCAAATAAAAAGTGAAAATAATGTCAATTACAAAACTTAATAATATAATGATGACTCATAATAATGGATTTTGCATTACAGTAATGAGAATTTGCATGACTGGAAGATGTGCTTAATGTCAAAATTGGCCCTCAAAATTGTGGTTAACATATATATATATATATATATATATATATATAAATTATATTAAAGAAATTTGCCCATTTCTAAAGGGAGACCTGTCATAAATGATTCATGTTTTGTGTTGACACATCAGTCACATTAACCATACGGTGATCTATCCATCAAAATTTTGATAATTTCTGCATTAATATTAAATCACGTATTTTGTTTGACCTGTAAAGCACTCAAGATCCACTTTGTCCCCTGAATATTAAGCGAGAGACTGACCACTTTTCAGGATCCAGAGTGAAATGTGCTGTCCAGTCATATTAGCTTCAAGAACTCGGACGTCCTGGCATAAACTCCTAGACGAGAGGCAGCGTTTCTCGTTTCCTGACAAAATATTATTGGGACGACGGCACAGAGAAAGTGTCGCTTGTTTCGATTGGAGGAAATTGTGCTGTTGTGGCACGTGGCACATTTGCACGGTCGACTGATCATGGCAGGCTGTGCATGAAAAATCCTGCTATCAACATAACAGGTTTGGTCCAAAAAGTTGAACAGTTTCTGTGGGTCAAAACAACTGAGCATGATGTCAAAGTCAACATGAAAAGACATTTGTGACCCATTTCACTTCCGCAATGTGCCATATTTCTAAGTAAACATGAATGTATTTATTTATTTGCAATTATGTGCACTGCTGAATTGTTCAAAATAAGACTAGAAACGTGTATTCAGAAAGCAAACAGGGTCGATTTTGATTTCATGTTGACTTTATAATGAATATTAGCATGTTTTGCAGCGGTGATGTGGCCTCGCTGGTTTGTTTCTATACGTTTTCACCTCAACACTATTTTTCATATATTTTTATTCCTTTACATCACTTCTCTCCTTTTTCTCTGTCATTTAGGCCGTAACTGTGGCCTGGCTCTACATAAGTACTACGTTTACATAGGCATGCACAATACAGTGTAACTATGAGCAATTATGAAGTTCATTTAAGTGTAATCACACATGAAATACCTGACTAAAGCATGAATAGAGGAGAACTACTGTCTTTAAAAGCGTCTCTCAAGGCTATAGAAATGTTCAGAGACTGCTTATCTCTCTGTGTGCTGTGTTTTATGGTTTGATTTGTCTAATATAAATGTTCTAGAAGGCCCTTCTGGCAAACAGCATATCAGTGTAAGCCACTGAAACAAATTCAAAGCTTTACTATGGCACGTTTTAGGCTGTTTCTAAATGAAGGGTTTTCCTGAATTCTATCTCAAAACAGCCCGTTCTCACAATGGAAACGTCACTGCAGCGGGAACCAGCAAAACTTCTTTCTGTGGCTGTTTTTAACCTCATTTTGGAGAGGATTTAGTAAAGCTTCTGTTATCATCACATGTTCTCGTGTTTGGGGAACGCAGTACAGAAGTAGCTGGAGCAACAATTCAATTAAATAGTTTTAAAGTGCCCCTATTATGGATTTTTGAAAATTACCTTTCATGTAGTGTGTAACACAGCTTTAAGTGAATTAAAACACCCTGCAAAGTTTTAAATCTGAAAGTGCACTGTGTATAGTCGGTTTCAACAGCAACAACATAAACAAACGTTATTGCGCGTGCGCATTGTTTTTAAAATGCATCCCAAGCCGTTTCATGTTGATGTCAACATGAAACATTAGCATATTGCCGCCCACTTGTTGGTCTTTTTGCGTTGGTCTGAATGAAAATGCAAATTCATTCTTTGCCACTAGGTGCCGCGTTTGGAGAGGTTAAAATAGCTGTTTCCCCGGTAGCGCTGTACACAAAGCAGCACTGCGCTCACAAACGCAGCTTTTATTATGAAATGGAAATGAAATCGACCAATCGGACCAATCACGCAGATTAGCGTCACGCCAAGAAAGGGTTTTGAAAAATGAATTGTTGAGCGAATCGTTTGGGAGTCATTGAGCAAATAAGGTAAAAATAAATGCATATTATAAGACAATGAATGTGTTTTTTTGACCTTGCATGCATGTCAACCTGTTGTTGGGGACTCCCAAATCCAAAATATGAACCTTTCATTACCCATAATAGGGGCACTTTAAATAGTGATCATGCTGTATGAATAGCATTAGTTTTATCGCTGGGTATTCAGCACTATTTCAAACTAACATACTTAATGCAACATACACATTAGCAGTCAGCAAGCTAATATTCAATATACAATGTGATTGAAAACAAACAAACAAAAACAAAAACAAAAAACAAAAAACAAAAAAAAAAACGGTTGAACTGACAGTAAGACTTGCTGTGTATTTTTTATTCTATTAAAATAAAAAATGAATGAATAAATAAATAAATAAATAAAACAAATGAGAGTAATTTTTAATGTAAGCTCTGCTGTATACTTGGTAAGCTGACAAATGACATTAAAATAAAATAAACAGATCAATTGTCAGTGATGTTAATGTAATACTTGCTGTGTATTTTTATTTTATTAAATAAAATAATAAAATAAACAAATAAATACATTAAAATAAAAAAATAATAAATTAAGAGTCATTTTAATGTAAGTCATGCTGTGTACTTGGTAATCTGACAAATAAAATTAAATAAAACTAAACTGAATAAAATAAAATAAAGATAAATTGTCAGTAATGTTAATGTATGACATGCAGTGTATTTTTATTTGATTAAAAAAAAAAACAACAAATAAATAAATGAAAATAAAAAAACAAAACAATAAATTAAGAGTAATTTTAATGCAAGTCCTGCCTTGTACTTAGTAAGCTGACAAATAAAATAAAATTAAACTAAACTAAATAAAATAAAATAAAATAAAATAAAATAAAAACACATAAATTGTTAGTGATGTTAATGTAAGACTTTCTGTGCACTTTCATTATATTAAAATAATAAAAGATAAATTGTCAGTGATGTTACTGCAAGATTTTCTGTGAACTTTCATTATATTAAAATAATAAAATAAAATAAAATAAAATAAATTGAGAGTAATGTTGACATAAGCCTTGTTTTGTACTTGGTAAGCTGACCAATAAAAAAAAAAAAAAAAAAAAAAAAAAAAATGAAGTCAATAAACCAAAGATAAATGAAACTTTATAAAATCCTCAGTTTCAAGGTTAAAAACAGACTCTGGGAGTTTTTGGTGGTGCATGTTTCCTTGTGAATCTGTGTAGCTCAAAAATTAGCCGTTTTTGCAAAAATATCCATGTGTGGTTATGTATTTGCTGTGGTCATTTGTTTACAGTATGATGCATGAATTAAATGATATCGCGATAGATCGAATGCCCTGTTCTCCACCCGGCAGCTTTCGGAAACGAGACGTGGCGATGAACAGCAATTCAGAATGTGCCCAAATCAATATCAACACGCTTCATAGTCTATAACTAGAGCCTAAAATACCCCACTAAAAATAATCTATCAATATCCTTTAGACGGTTTTGCGCCCATAAACTGGAAACTAGTTTTTCGCCAAAGGTTTTCAATAAAACACACCCCAAATCCCCGTAAACCTACACTATACACCCTGAATTAATTGTGTCTAACTCTTAATTGGCATATTATATGAAGTAGCATGTATGTAGCGTAAGATAATCGTTCGGTGGTAATATTGTACACGGTTACGGTACCGACAGAGATGAAAAAGATTTGGTCCTCTGGTCCTTATGGGTGAGAGAAAGAGAGTTCGTTATACTGCGTCAGTGGCATATACACATTTTATCGTTAAACCCTCATTATTCCACGCGAGTAAAAGCTACAGCTGTCTTTTGATATGTGCATGGATCCGTCTTTTGCTTTAGCGAACTCTACCAGTCCCAGCCATGCACTGTTCTTCCAAAGTGTTCGGTATATAGCGTTTTTCAAAAGAGAAAAAAGTTTTCAGTTCATTTGTTTTTGTCCTCGTCTCCGCCATCGCTGTCGTCCCCGTCACGCCAGTCTTTCATCGCTGTCGAAACACGCGCTTTCGTTAAATGCGATATGCTTCACGAAACTCCCTTATGCGCTTGTTTTTTTCCGCTTTGTTTGCTTCTTCATGTGTTTTTTGTGTTTTTTTTTTTGTTTAGTCTTTTTTTCGTGTGTTAGTTTTTCAAGAAAAGTTTCCATCCGTCAAAACGTCAAGACTACAACTGTTCAAAACCTGCCAGAGAGAGAGAAAGAGAGAGAAATGTCAGAGTTTGACTCAGGAGACAGACAGCAGCAGCAGAGGAGGAAAACAGCTCAGCTACATGCTGACAGCTTGATACCTGCATGTCAAACCAGGAGCCATCAGGCACAGCCGGAGCCGTGTGAAGCTCAAACTCAGGCCTGCGCTCTTGACATCGCATTAAACATGATAGAAGCATCCAGAGAGATGACATGATACAGGTGTGCCGATGGATTGCATCATCTGCTCCGCGGCTTCAAGAAAACATTTGACTGTTTGCCGGGAGAGTTTAGCGGACAAGTTTGCAGCTTTTATTCAGAGATTACTTCATTCAGCACACGCTGTTTTACTCAAAACTTGGTATGTAGCGATACAGACATTTGGATGATAATAGTAACTTATTATTACGTCTCATTGTGGCCCATTGTAATGGATAAGATGGCTGATATAATAGTAATAATAATAATAATAATAATAAATATTTTAAAAATTTACTATAATAGTATTATTTTATTTTTTAAATTAAAATATATAATATTTTAATGTCTGATTTTACTAGTGATTTTGACAACAACAATATAAGTTACAAATATCATTTATAATAATAACAATAATAGTAATAATAAAAATTATTATTTTAATTATTTATTTTACATTTTTATTCCAAAATAATAATAATAATAATAATAATAATAATAATAATTGTTATTATTATTATTTTACATTTTTTATTTAAAAAAAAAACTAAATTAGTTGTTGTTGTCAAAAATACTAGTAAAATCAGACATCAAAATATTATATAAGTTACAATTATTATTTACATTTATAGATTACTTGGCACTTGGCATACAGTATTGTGTTGACAAAGAGTATACTGTTTGAAATGAAAAAATAAGGCATGATCTGCTTGCAGTAATTGCAGTAAATAAACTAATATTATTACAAAATTGTAAACTGTACTTAATCTTTACGCCATGCTTTTCAAAATTATCACTAAGCAGAACATTAAAAAGTTTGCAAATGAACAAAAGCAACTCAAACCGGGCTTTCCACTCGTTTTTAGAGTAAAAGCCACAAAATAATCACTATTAATGCTGTCTTGTAAAGCCAAAGTATTTGCACAACAGACATTACGGTATGATTTTTATTATAGGTAGGCCTATTTAGATAATCATAACTTAATGACTGCAATAGAGAGATGATATATTCTACACAGACATCAATTAAATTAGGCATCTTGAGTGAGTCAACAAACCCAAACACTTAAGCCTGCAGTACATTATGATGGACAGCTCTGGCTTTATTAAAATATTGACTTTCTGATGCGCATGCCTACCTCTCCTAATGGCTGAGAGTGCACGTATGCATCCCTGGCTGGGGTCAGTATGGACGGCTGGCGTCCTTCGGCCGTTTCAGCTGCACTTTCAAGCGTTTCATGCCGATCTGGAAGCCGTTCATGGCCTGGATGGCAGCCTGAGCGCTGGCAGGGTTATCGAAGCTGACAAAGCCTGCAGACGAGAGAGAAACCCAATCTGCTGTTTATGTGTGCATATCTTACAGTCCCTGTAGTATAACGACCAAGAACGTCCAAATTTACTCATTTTTAATTCATGTGGAAGGAAATGGACAACAAATCCTCAAGTAAACAAATAGACTGAGAGGACTGAATCAAATTAAACTAATGGGAGCGAGAGGGAGAGATTTCTGCACAGGGATCATGTTCCCGAGAGCCGCCTGTGTAGTGTGAGGAGAATGAATATAAATATATGTGATTCCAGACAGGCAAGGCTTTTGGGGTGAGTGAGGAGACCAATAAACCTTCATTATGCTCACTACAGTCTCACACACACACACACACACATCTGGGCTGTGGGACATCACGGGCTGCATGGCACCCTGGGTCCAAAATTAACATTTGGCAAACACTGAATGCATGTTAAAATTGGCTTTGGCATGCAAATAAAATGGGTTAATTGCCAATTGGCTGGTAATGTGTTAGGGACTGAAATCTAATGCATGCTTTAAGTGACAATGTTAGAATGATAGTGTAACATCAGATGTTTATAAGGGAAGCCATATGCTTGTATTTGTTGTTTTCTAATAATCAGAACTCCGCGTACCAAAACTATATATAGGTAATATATAGGTAACTATATATTGTTCCTATATTGACGAATTTGTGCTGTTTAAAATTTCTCTCTCACATAAAAACACACTCACACATAAATACAAATACATATATATACACATACATACAGTATCTATCTTTTTATATATATATATACAGTGGGGCAAAAAAGTATTTAGTCAGCCACCAATTGTGCAAATTCTCCAACTTAAAAAGATGAGAGAGGCCTGTAATTTTCATCATAGGTATACCTCAACTATGAGAGACAAAATGAGAAAAAAAAAAAAAATCCAGAAAAATCACATTGTAGGATTTTTAAAGAATTTATTTGCAAATTATGGTGGAAAATAAGTATTTGGTCAATAACAAAATTTCATCTCAATACTTTGTTATATACCCTTTGTTGGCAATGACAGAGGTCAAACGTTTTCTGTAAGTCTTCACAAGGTTTTCACACACTGTTGCTGGTATTTTGGCCCATTCCTCCATGCAGATCTCCTCTAGAGCAGTAATGTTTTGGGGCTGTCGCTGGGCAACACGGACTTTCAACTCCCTCCAAAGATTTTTGATGGGGTTGAGATCTGGAGACTGGCTAGGCCACTCCAGGACCTTGAAATGCTTCTTACGAAGCCACTCCTTCGTCGCCCGGGCGGTGTGTTTGGGATCATTGTCATGCTGAAAGACCCAGCCACGTTTCATCTTCAATGCCCTTGCTGATGGAAGGAGGTTTTCACTCAAAATCTCACGATACATGGCCCCATTCATTCTTTCGTTTACACGGATCAGTCGTCCTGGTCCCTTTGCAGAAAAACAGCCCCAAAGGATGATGTTTCCACCCCCATGCTTCACAGTAGGTATGGTGTTCTTTGGATGCAACTCAGCATTCTTTCTCCTCCAAACACGACAACTTGAGTTTTTACCAAAAAGTTCTATTTTGGTTTCATCATTCTCCCAGTCCTCTTCTGGATCATCCAAATGCTCTCTAGCAAACTTCAGTCGGGCCCGGACATGTACTGGCTTAAGCAGGGGGACACGTCTGGCACTGCAGGATTTGAGTCCCTGGCGGCGCAGTGTGTTACTGATAGTAGCCTTTGTTACTTTGGTCCCAGCTCTCTGCAGGTCATTCACTAGGTCCCCCCGTGTGGTTCTGGGATTTTTGCTCACAGTTCTTGTGATCATTTTGACCCCACGAGGTGAGATCTTGCGTGGAGCCCCAGATCGAGGGAGATTATCAGTGGTCTTGTATGTCTTCCATTTTCTAATAATTGCTCCCACAGTTGATTTCTTCACACCAAGCTGCTTACCTATTGCAGATTCAGTCTTCCCAGCCTGGTGCAGGTCTACAATTTTGTTTCTGGTGTCCTTTGACAGCTCTTTGGTCTTGGCCATGGTGGAGTTTGGAGTTGGACTGTTTGAGGTTGTGGACAAGTGTCTTTTATACTGATAACGAATTCAAACAGATGCCATTAATACAGGTAACGAGTGGAGGACAGAGGAGCCTCTTAAAGAAGAAGTTACAGGTCTGTGAGAGCCAGAAATCTTGCTTGTTTGTAGGTGACCAAATACTTATTTTACAGAGGAATTTACCAATTAATTCTTTAAAAATCCTACAATGTGATTTTCTGGATTTTTTTTTCTCATTTTGTCTCTCATAGTTGAGGTATACCTATGATGAAAATTACAGGCCTCTCTCATCTTTTTAAGTGGGAGAACTTGCACAATTGGTGGCTGACTAAATACTTTTTTGCCCCACTGTATATAGATTAGATATAGATATAGATATATATAGATGTAGATATGTACTGTTCAAAAGTTTAGGGTCAGTAAGATGTTTTATAAAAAAGTCTCTTCTGCTCACTAAGGCCATTTATTTGATCAAAAATACAGTAAATACAATAAATTTGTGAAATATTTTAACTGTTCTATATGAATATATTGTAAAATGTAATTTATTTCTGTGATCAAAGCTGAATCTTCAGCATCATTACTCCAGTCTTCAGTCACATGATCCTTCAAAAATCATTCTAATATGCTGATCTGATGCTCAAGAAACTTCTGATTATTATCAATTTTGAAAATAGTTGTGCCACTTAATATTATTGTGAAAACTGTAATTTATTTTTGTTTAATTTTTTGAAAAATTCAAAAGCATTTATTTGAAACAGAAATATTTTGTAAAATTACAGTCAAGCCTATACTGTCACTTTTGATCATTTTAATGCACCCTTGACCCCAAACCTTTGAACAGTGTATACGGTATATGAAGAGTTTATTTGCAAAAACAGATAACTCCGTTTTTAAAATTTTTTGAAAATCATGTTTTTTATTATCTTATCATGTTTTTATTGTGTTTTATTGTGTTAGTTAGCTGTTTTTTAAAGTTATTTTTTAAACTAGTCAAAATAACCCAACTGCAGTTTGATGAATTGGAATGCACAATGAAAAAACATGATTTTTTGAGAATTGTTAAAAATGGAGTTATCTGTTTTTGCAAATGAACTCTTCATATATACATATATATATGTATATATATACATATATATATATATATATATATATATATATATATACCTACATATATATTTACAGGTGCATCTCAATAAATTAGAATGTCGTGGAAAAATTCATTTATTTCAGTAATTCAACTCAAATTGTGAAACTCGTGTATTAAATAAATTCAGTGCACACAGACTGAAGTAGTTTAAGTCTTTAGTTCTTTTAAATGTGATGATTTTGGCTCACATTTAACAAAAACCCACCAATTCACTATCTCAACAAATTAGAATACTTCATAAGACCAATAAAAAAACATTTTTAGTGAATTGTTGGCCTTCTGGAAAGTATGTTCATTTGCTGTATATGTACTCAATACTTGGTAGGGGCTCCTTTTGCTTTAATTACTGCCTCAATTCGGCGTGGCATGGAGGTGATCAGTTTGTGGCACTGCTGAGGTGGTATGGAAGCCCAGGTTTCTTTGACAGTGGCCTTCAGCTCATCTGCATTTTTTGGTCTCTTGTTTCTCATTTTCCTCTTGACAATACCCCATAGATTCTCTATAGGGTTCAGGTCTGGTGAGTTTGCTGGCCAGTCAAGCACACCAACACCATGGTCATTTAACCAACTTTTGGTGCTTTTGGCAGTGTGGGCAGGTGCCAAATCCTGCTGGAAAATGAAATCAGCATCTTTAAAAAGCTGGTCAGCAGAAGGAAGCATGAAGTGTTCCAAAATTTCTTGGTAAACGGGTGCAGTGACTTTGGTTTTCAAAAAACACAATGGACCAACACCAGCAGATGACATTGCACCCCAAATCATCACAGACTGTGGAAACTTAACACTGGACTTCAAGCAACTTGGGCTATGAGCTTCTCCACCCTTCCTCCAGACTCTAGGACCTTGGTTTCCAAATGAAATACAAAACTTGCTCTCATCTGAAAAGAGGACTTTGGACCACTGGGCCACAGTCCAGTTCTTCTTCTCCTTAGCCCAGGTAAGACGCCTCTGATGTTGTCTGTGGTTCAGGAGTGGCTTAACAAGAGGAATACGACAACTGTAGCCAAATTCCTTGACACGTCTGTGTGTGGTGGCTCTTGATGCCTTGACCCCAGCCTCAGTCCATTCCTTGTGAAGTTCACCCAAATTCTTGAATCGATTTTGCTTGACAATCCTCATAAGGCTGCGGTTCTCTCGGTTGGTTGTGCATCTTTTTCTTCCACACTTTTTTACAAAAGGCCAACAATTCACTAAAAAAGTTTTTTTTTATTGGTCTTATGAAGTATTCTGATTTGTTGAGATAGTGAATTGGTGGGTTTTTGTTAAATGTGAGCCAAAATCATCACAATTAAAAGAACTAAAGACTTAAACTACTTCAGTCTGTGTGCACTGAATTTATTTAATACACGAGTTTCACAATTTGAGTTGAATTACTGAAATAATTGAACTTTTCCACGACATTCTAATTTATTGAGATGCACCTGTATATATATATATATATATATATATATATATATATATATATATATATATTTAACTGATTACAGAGATGTAAGTGTATGTAGATACAGAATGTGTTTGAAAGCAGGGAGGCGTGTCTGACCGAAACATTTGCTCTGATTGGTGGCTCGGTCCATGAACACCTTTGACGAGATGACAGATCCAAATGGAAGAAACATCTGCATTAGCTCGTTATCACCGAACTCCTGTGGCAGGTGATAGATAAACAAGTTGCAGCCCTCGGGACCTGAAACAGACACACGCATATTTAGTAGGCTGTCGCAGACATGAACATGTATTTTTAGACTTTATGAAAATTATGAAAACACAAATGAAACATGATGGAAACATAAGACTTAGCTCCAAGATTTATTATTTATTTAGTGCAACAGTGAATTATTATAGAAGCTTGTTTCCAACATTGAATTAAAAAAAAAGAAAAGAAATAAAAATGGAAAAAGTAAAAACAATCCCAAAATTCTGCCTTTTTCCTCATAATTCTAAGAAAAAAGCAGAATTGTGAGATATAAACTCAGAATTATGACTTTTTCTAGTAATTTCTGATCTTGCAATTCTGACTTTTTTCTTCTGAATTATGAGTTTACATCTCACCAAAGGTAATTGCGACTTTTTATCTCACAATTCCAACTTTTCTTCCCAGAATTCAGAGTTTGTATCTTGCAACTCTGCATATATATCTTGCTATTATGACTTTATACCTTGCATTTCTGACTTAATATCTTGCTATTCTGAATAATTTTTTCTTTTTTAAACCTTACTTTTTCCTCTGTTCTGCTGAATCGTGAGGGAAAAAAAGTCAGAATTTTATGATAAAAAGTCTCATTTACCATTTGTGTTCTCGGCAGAAATGGGCAACACAATCAAACAAATCATAACAGTAGCACTGATGGAAACAGTGCTGTTTTGAGGGTCTTTTGAGCATTCTAGCCTGTATTTTGCATTTTTGTGCTCCACTTAGATATTTTCTTTTAATGTTTTATGATTTGTGCCATTTAAAAAGTTCAAATGTGGTGGGCCAATCAGGAAACATCTGACATCTGATGTAATTGAAACTGAAGATTCTAAAATGGATCTCAGTAGTAAAATCTTCACAGGGAAGCAGTCGAGCCTTTGATACCTTGAAATAGGACTATCTAATCTGAATTTCATTGGCTCATAACAGCACGAGGGGCTGTAGGGATGCCCGTACACCAGAGACTGTGAAAGACAGTGATTTGTGAGAGAAATGAAAGCTGTGATTTCTGTCACTCACCTTCCCGCTGCTGCTGCTGCTGCTGCTGGATGATTTGAGCAGGCTGTGGCAGTGTCTGACCTATAGGGGTCAGTGTTGTGGCAGGATATATGGCTGCAGATATATGCATAATAATACATGAGAGAGAGAGAGAGAGAGAGAGAGAGAGAGAGAGAGAGAGAGAGAGAGAGAGAGAGAGGGGTACAGATGAGGCAAGAATAAGGACAAGACGAAGGTTGATCTTTATATGCTAATGAAATATGACAGGATCACAGTGCAATGAAATCTGAAAGCACGTTCATCATATATCAAACTGATTTAAAATGACAGATCTCTAGGCATCCGTATGATAGCTGTAATATCCAGAAAATTCAAATACAACCTGAGGTTTCAATCACAGCAAAGTCACCTACCAGCAATAACACTCCATGAGGAAAGTTATTTTTCTATGAAAGTGACATTTGTGAAAATATCGACTGCATGGAATGAAAATCTCAAATGAGATCTCTTTAACATCTCAGCTCTTTCTGCTAAGCAGCAGTGAGATTAAGCAGAGAGCAAATGTTTCTGAACAAATGTCTCAAAGTATGATCAGGTTTGGAAAGATAGAAACATGACATCGCAAACATAGTACCTCTAGTTTCTTCTAGACAATACTTAGATTAAATGGAGAAAAAATTGAGACTTTTGCTCAGGTCTCCTACTTCTCAGATGTTTCAGATGTGTAATATCACAAACACCTAAATTGTTTCTCCCACACAACGAGATTAAATGGAGAACAAAGTTGCTGAAGTCTCCTCCTTCTCATTGTTTCTCCTGAGAAAAAGACTCCATTAATCTCACATCTCAACAATGTCTCAAACTGTGCTCAGATTTGCAAAAATGCATTATATCTGAAACATAATTCCTTAAAAGTGTAACATCTCTAATACCTCAATTGTTTTTTCTCAACAATGAGATTAAATGGAGAACAAAGTCTCCAGCTTCTTAGATGTTTCTAGTGAGAAAAAAGTCTCCAGTAATCGTACGTGTTCTCTAGCGTTTTAGATAACATCTCAACAATGTGGTCAGATTTTCAAATGTACATTATATTTCAAACATATTACAATTTTTAGATATTATCTTAAATACGAACAAATTAAGAGTCTCCTGCTTCTCAGATGTTTCTCCTAGAGTCTTCTCTAGAGTTTCAGATGAGATCTCAACAATGTCTCATATGTGCTCCAATTAAAAAACAAAAATCAAAAAAACATATCTCAAACATAATATCCAAAAATTGTAACATCTCAAATAACTTGTTTATTATAAATAAATTGTTTCTCCTAGACGAAAACTAGATTAAATGGAGAACAAATTGAGAGTCTCCTGCTTCTCAGATGTTTCTCCTGAGAAAAACTCCAGTAATCACAAGTGTTTCCCTCTAGGTTCAGATGAGATCTCAACAATGTCTCAAACTATGCTCATTTAGCAAAAATACACTATATTTTAAACAGAATTTCTAACAATGAGTTTAAATGGAGAACAAATTAAGAGTTTTCCTGAAGTCTCCTGCTTCTCATCTGAGCCCATACAGCAAAAAAAAAAAAAAAAAAAAAAAAATTGTATATTTTGAAATATATTTAAAAATACATTTGAAAAAAAAATATAATTTTTTTTTTACATAAATATATAAAAATGTAAAAATGTAAATATATAAAAATTTACATAAATATATTTTCTACCAATATATTTTTGGCCACATATAAATCTATTTTAAAAAAAAGCATTTAAAAATATATATTTTGACCTCTGTATATGTCAGTCCAAAAAATGCATTTTCTTGCCACAGAAATCCATTTAGAAATATATTCTGGTATATGATGGTTGAAACTAAATATATTTACTATTTCAAAAATATATTTCATTGAGCTTCACTGTTTGCAACATATATTTAGCATATATTTCAAATATATTTTGGCCACAAAAAAATATATTTTTTTTTGCTATATGTGAGATTATGAGAAGCATCTGAGAAGCAGGAAATTTAGGCAAATTTGTTCTCCATTCAGTCTTGTTGTCTAGGAGAAACAACTTAAACATTAACATTAAACATCATAAACATCTGAATAGCAGGAGACGTAAACAAATGCCTACATTTTTTCTCAATTTAATCTCTGCGTTGTCTTCTCTAGAGTTTCAGTTGAAATCTCAACAGTGTGCTCAGATTCAAATTCATTTCACAGCTCTACACTCTTGCTGGATGACAACTTTTGTGTCCAAAGGAATTTTAGGAGAAACACTGACACTTAAAGGAAACCTAACTGAGATCTCCACTAGTGTGTGCAGTACCTGTATATTGCTGGACGCCCGTGAAGGCCTGCTGGAGCGTGTCGGCTGCGGTGGGGCTCTGGGTGGAGTAGGGCGGCAGGCCGTTGGTGTACACCGCCTCTACCGGATGACCGTTGGCTTGGTGAGGGATTCCGCTGAATCCGTTAACAATGGGAGTCATGATGCTCGGCACGGCAGAGGAGGCCAGATTAGCCGTCGGAGAGCTCAAGCCTGCGGTGAGACGGACACAGAAATCACTGATCTGAGACCAGCGTTATGTCCACACTGAACTTCACAAGCTGGAATCACTTTTAATTACTGGCGTTTTAATGATATTGTGCTGTTTCAACTCAGTCCTCCGCATCGATTCTACATCCCAATTGATTCCATGTCAGAATGTGCTGACAGCTGATATCGATTCAGCACGCTGTGGATGTAACCAGTTTATGCCTGCAGGGCAAATTCAGCCATGATCTGGGGTTTCCACACGCCTGTGTGTTCATTCTGAATTCTAAGTGAATTGCACTCAGGAAAACATATTAGTTTGCAATATATGTGATGCTTTCCTGTAAACAAACTAAGCCACTTCCTGTGAAGTGAATCAGTATGATACATGCTGATTTATTTCATTTTGTTTTGTTACATAAGGTGATAGATTTAATCAAATAATTACCAACTGTGCACTCCTGGATCTGCAAATAAGTCTACAGGTCTACAGATGTCCATGGAATTAAACTCCAAATTCTACACATCCCCATGTTTAATGCTGTCATTAATATTTTGGTTATATTTACAATTCTTTCAACTACCAATAAAAGTGTCATACTCTCAGCTCAGTACTCAGTTCTTACTTCATATTTTTGTCTTGTTTTCCAGTATAAATATCTAAACATTCTTAAATCAAGATGCATTTACTTTAGAGGTAAAATGATTTGAGATATTAAGCCTTGTTTTCTGAAAAACTGATCAAAATTTTGGTGTTTATGCTTAAAATGAGACAAAAAAAGAAAAAAAAATCTATCAGTAGGGTTAGGAAAGTCAACTTAATTCAAAGGGAAACAAGATTTTCCTTGTTATTTTCTTACCCCATTAGCAAATATACATTTTTTTTCTTTTTTAAAACAAACTTGCTTAATTTTTATACGATTTTAAAAAAAAAAGAAGTCATTTTACTTTTCAAGTAAATGCATCTTGATTCTAGAATGTTCAGATATTTGTAATAGAAAACTAGACAACAATACTAGACAGTCTTTTTTGCAGTCTGTTTGTACCATGTTTACATCCATATCACATACACACCTGGTCAGAATTGTTGGTACCCTTGGTAAATATGATCAAATAAGGCTGTGAAAATAAATGTGCGTTGTTAATCCTTTTGAGCTTTTATTTAAAAAAGAATTTCACAAAAATCTAAGCTTTCATTGGAGAATAAGAATTTTAAAATGGGTGGAAATATCATTATGAAATAAATGTTTTTTTTTTTTTTCAAATACATGTCGGACACAATTACTGGTACCCCTAGAACTTTTTATGAGTAAAATATATCTGAAATATATTCCCATTTATATTCACAATTTTGAGCACACCAGCATGATTATGAACATGAAATTATCCATGGCTTCCTGTTTCACAGAAATATAAATAGGAGGGAAAACAGGCCAAATTCCAAATTAATCACCCATCACAATGAGAAAAACCAAAGAATATATTTCTGATGTGCAGCAAAAGATAATTGGGCTTCACAAATTAGTGAAGTGGCTTTAAGAAAAGAGCTAGAGCAGTGAAAATTCCCATTTCTTCCATCAGGGCAATAATTAAGAATTTCCAATCAACAGAAAATGTTAGGAAACTACCTGGAAGAGGATGTGTGTCTATATTGTCCTAATGCACGGTGAGAAGGAGAGTTTGAGTGGCTAAAGACTCTCCAAGGACCACAGCTGGAGAATTGCAGAAAAAGGTTGAGTTTAGGGGTCAGAAAACCTTAAAAAAATGATCAAACAGCACCTACATCACCACATGTTTTTTGGGAGGGTTTCAAGAAAAAAAATCAAGAAAAGAAAATGCTTTCACCAAAATATTCAGTTAACTGATCTCCAGCATATTCAGTTATCAGACACGACTGGAACTTCAAATGGGACTGGCTTCTATGGTCAGATGAAACTAAAAATTTACCTTTTTAGCAGCAAACACTCAAGATGGGTTTGGTGAACACAGAGATAAAAAGTACCCCATGTGTACAATGAAATATACTGCTGTATTTTTGATGTTGTGGGCCTATATTTCTGCTGGAGGTCCTGGACATCTTGTTTAGACACATGGCATCATGGATTCTATCAAATACCAGCAGATAAAAAATCAATAAGTGACTGTCTCTGTTAGAAATCTTATAATGGGCCATGTTTGGATCTTCCAACCGTACAGTAATCCAAACACAAACCTCAAAAACAACACAAAAATGGGTCACTGGGCACAAAACCAAGCTTCTGCTGGCCATTCCAGTCCTCTGACCTGAACCCTGTAGAAAATGAGTGGGGTGAACTGAAGAGGAGAAGCACCAACATGGAGCTGGGAATCTAAAGGGTCTGAAGTGATTCTGGATGAAGGAATGGTCTCTGATCTCTTGTCAGGTGTTCTCTAACCTCATCAGGCATTATAAGAGAAAACTCCTATGCTATTTTGGCAAATGGAGGTTTCAAAAAGTATTGAATAAAAGGGTACCAATAATTGTGTCCAATATGTATTAAAGAAAAAACATTTATTTCATAATGATATTTCCCCCCATTTTAAATTCTTATTCTCCAATGAAAGGTTAGATTTTTGTGAATTTTTTAAATAAAATATCAAAAGGATTAACAATGCAGATTTATTTCCACAGCCTTCTTTGATCATATTTACCAAGGATACCAACAATTCTGACCACGTGTGTATTCTCATTTTTAACCCCAAATCAGCTCAGAAAATTTGAAATCATTAACATTGACAACAATTAGAAATGTTTCTTGAACAGCAAATCAGTATATTAGAATGATTTCTGAAGGATCATGTGACACTGAAGACTGGAGTACTGATGCTGAAAATTCAGCTGCGCATCACAGGAATAAATTGCATTTTACAATATATTACAACAGAAACTTGTTATTTTCGATTAGAATAATATTTCACAATATTACTGATTTACTCTATTTTTGATCAAATAAATGCAGCCTTGGTGAGCAGAAGAAGTGTCTTTCAGAATTATGAAAAAATCTCACTTTAAAAGCTCTTAGGTCTCAACACAAAGCAAAGCCTCATAAATGTTTACGAACAGCGCAGTACAGCAGCTGTGTACGGTTTGATGCAGAAGCGTGATTATGTACATGTCTGATGCGCTGCTGGCTGTATCTAATGTTTGACAGATCAACACGCTTCAACTTTACTGTCAATCAAACTGTAGAAGAGCAGGTGGTTAGAAAAACAGCTTGGTTAGCCATAGAAGAGGGGCAAACACAATTCAAAATACACACACTGCACAGGAAAAAACAATAATCACCGGAAAATGAACCGTTTTGTTAAAAAGAAACACTGCATGTTAGATGTTGTATAGAATATGAGCTTTGCATACAAGGAATATGGGAGTTGATTTATACTCCAAAAAATTTTCAAACAGGACAAACAGCGCTCATGATGAAATAGCAGAGAAATTCAAACACCTGAGAGAGCCAGAGAAATATCATCATCTCTCCTGCCTGCTGTCTTTGTGTAGTGCACACTGTTTTGTCGACTTTGAAGGGTGTCTGCTGGTCTCTCTGAGGACTGCGCTCTTTAATGTCTGATCTACAGTCCAATGAAAAGAGTCAAATCAAACACATCGTGTGTTTCTGTGTTGTCCAGTCTCGTGTAACACTCCTGTTCACTGCTGGAAAATACAGCTTAAGATGGTAGATGGATTCTGTAGCATAGTAGATGGTTTCTACTAGTCCAGACTGGTTTAAGTCATTGAGTAGCTCAGCTGTCTGGACCTAGTCAAACTCATAGACCATCTTGGTTAAGGGCCCTCAAAAGGGACAGTAAAGACATTTATAATGTTCTATTTCAAATAAATGCTGTACTTTAGAACTTTCTATTAGTCAAAGGTTCCTGAAAAATATATTACACAAAAATATTAAGCAGCACAACTGATTTGAACATTGATAATAATAAGAAATGTTTAAATCAGCATATTAGAATGCTTTCTGAAGGATCACTCTAGACTGGAGTGATGATGCTGAAAATTTAGATTTACATCACAGGAATAAATTATATTTTACAATATATTTAAATAGAGAACAAAGTGTAACTATATTTCTCAGTATTTTCCTATTTTTATTGTATTTTTGATCAAATAAATGCAGACTTGGTGAGCATAAGAGACTACATAGTTAGCACCTTAAAATAGTTTTAACTGGATTTTCCAGCAGGATTGAGAAAAGGAAAGTGATAAAGGATGAGAACGAGAGCAGAGAGAAATATAAGTGTGATTGTGAGTCAGAGAGTGTTAATAACACAGAACGGCTCTCAAACACCTGACAGCGTTTAAACGTGAATTCACACGCTCAGTGAAATACTGAGCTAAATCAGACTGCTGAGGGGAAGAGCTGCTCTTTTACGCTTACGGACAACACGAAATTCAACCAGCAGTTCTAGACAGATTCATTTGAGGGCCTTTGCACACACAGGGACAGTTTTACTAAACAGGGCAAATTAGCGCGAACACGCAATTCCAAAACAGCGCCGATGGGAGGGGAAATTTCTGCGGGTGATTTACTAATAATGCGCAAATTAAACAACACAGACGCAACATCTCATTTACATATCGACCAACGCAATATACCAAGCGCAGCGCAAATTAGCGAAGACGCGAATAAAGAAATAAAGAAGCCACAGTACATCGAAAAGAACCAGAGGCCAAAAATGAAGGTTTGCTAGAAGTTTTGATAGACCTGGTAAGTCGTCTTTTATTTCCTGAAGCAAATGAAACATAACATGGCTTGGCAAATTTTCATTAGTTTTTTTCCAGCGAATATTAGTATTTTTTTTTATTTTTATTTATTGATTTATTTTGTAATAAACTCAAACCCAATTTAGGTATTTCAGTTAGTTATATTTTATTTTATTTTTTTTTTTTTTGCTTTTTTAAATTTTTTTTTTTTTAATTTTCAATTTAATTAATTAATTAATTAATTAATTTATTTATTTATTATAGTTTTAGTTAACAATAACAACACTGTCACCTTCATGTTATTCCAAAACCTAAATGACTTTACTTCTTGTGTGGAATACAAAAGAAGATATTTTGAAGAATGGCTGCTTTTTTCCATACTGTAAAAATGCGTTAAAAAAGCAATGACTTCCACCATATGGTCAAAGAAACAAAGCCATTCTGTGTCCCACAGAAGAAAGTCAGTCATACAGGTTTGGAACAAGCATGAGGGTGAATAAATGATGCCAGATTTCATTTTTGGGTGAAATATCCCTTTACGATTAACGACAACACCTAGAGAAAAACCTTTTTTTTTATTTTTTTTTATTTTTACATACAATAATTGAACACCTTAATTTTCAGAGTCATTCTGGCTAAAAATTCCAGAAAAGGAATGTGCTGTTCTTGGCCAGAAAAAGCTGCAAATAGGACCAAATTTTATGCTGGCAGTCAAAAGTCTGCTTTAGTCACAAGACTAGAGGAAAAAACAGAAGCTGTGAAATCTTGCCCTACAAAACTTGAAGTCGCTCAGGGTATTGTGTATGTACAGCTCTTGACTGCTAGCTAAACAGGTAATGAGTGGATTTGCATTTACTGTTGCAGAAAGTCACATCACATCACAGCACAGCTGTAGCCAAATATTTACTCTTTACAGAGCAGGAATCACCATGTGAGTGTATGTGTGTGTGTGTGTGTGTGTGTGTGTGTGTGTGTGTGTGTGTGTGTGTGTATATGTGTGTGTGTGTGTGTGTGTGTGTGGGACAGCATGGGCCCAGGAGAGCTTTTGTGTCTTTTGCAGTGCTTTGTGCTTTGTGGGTCCCATGGAGCCATGATAAATTAGGCTGCCATGTCTACTACTGTCTGTTCCACAGACTCCAAGATACTCTCTGTTTCTCCTAACCACACACACACACACACACACACACACACACACACACACACACACTGGGAGTGAATAAATATTCTGCAAGGATCTGTGACACACACACACACACACACACACACACACACAGCTACAAAGGTCAGTAGGTGGTCAGAGTAAAAATCAAATCAATACACATAGTCGATGCTGGGTGAGTGTATGGTGTTATTGTGTATATAAATGTGCTTGTATGTTCACTCAGTATATTACATGGTCAATGTGGAGAAATAGAGTGTATTATAACACACTCTCTCTTGTGTGGTCCTAAATAATCAGTTTACAAAACGCACCCTTAGTAGTGTGCAGCCAAAAACACGCTACACACACTTTGAAGTCTGCATGTACTGTATAGTGTAGCATTAAAATATAAGTAGCAATTAAATGTGTTATTTATACACACATTATATTATTTTAAATATTAAAATACTATATATTAATAGTAGCATTATACTATTTTATATAATATTATTTAATGTATTTTGTGTAATATGAAATATAATTTGAATGAACTAATGTTAAGAAAATATACAGGTGCATCTCAATAAATTAGAATGTCGTGGAAAAGTTAATTCATTTCAGTAATTCAACTCAAATTGTGAAACTCATGTAATAAATAAATTCAATGCACACAGACTGAAGTAGTTTAAGTCTTTGGTTCTCTTAATTGTGATGATTTTGGCTCACATTTAACAAAAACCCACCAATTCACTATCTCAACAAATTAGAATACTTCATAAGACCAATAAAAAAAAAAAAAAACATTTTTAGTGAATTGTTGGCCTTCTGGAAAGTATGTTCATTTGCTGTATATGTACTCAATACTTGGTAGGGGCTCCTTTTGCTTTAATTACTGCCTCAATTCGGCGTGGCATGGAGGTGATCAGTTTGTGGCACTGCTGAGGTGGTATGGAAGCCCAGGTTTCTTTGACAGTGGCCTTCAGCTCATCTGCATTTTTTGGTCTCTTGTTTCTCATTTTCCTCTTGACAATACCCCATAGATTCTCTATGGGGTTCAGGTCTGGTGAGTTTGCTGGTCAGTCAAGCACACCAACACCATGGTCATTTAACCAACTTTTGGTGCTTTTTGGCAGTGTGGGCAGGTGCCAAATCCTGCTGGAAAATGAAATCAGCATCTTTAAAAAGCTGGTCAGCAGAAGGAAGCATGAAGTGCTCCAAAATTTCTTGGTAAACGGGTGCAGTGACTTTGGTTTTCAAAAAACACAATGGACCAACACCAGCAGATGACATTGCACCCCAAATCATCACAGACTGTGGAAACTTAACACTGGACTTCAAGCAACTTGGGCTATGAGCTTCTCCACCCTTCCTCCAGACTCTAGGACCTTGGTTTTTCAAATGAAATACAAAACTTGCTCTCATCTGAAAAGAGGACTTTGGACCACTGGGCAACAGTCCAGTTCTTCTTCTCCTTAGCCCAGGTAAGACGCCTCTGACGTTGTCTGTGGTTCAAGAGTGGCTTAACAAGAGGAATACGACAACTGTAGCCAAATTCCTTGACACGTCTGTGTGTGGTGGCTCTTGATGCCTTGACCCCAGCCTCAGTCCATTCCTTGTGAAGTTCACCCAAATTCTTGAATCGATTTTGCTTGACAATCCTCATAAGGCTGCGGTTCTCTCGGTGGGTTGTGCATCTTTTTCTTCCACACTTTTTCCTTCCGCTCAACTTTCTGTTAACATGCTTGGATACAGCACTCTGTGAACAGCCAGCTTCTTTGGCAATGAATGTTTGTGGCTTACCCTCCTTGTGAAGGGTGTCAATGATTGTCTTCTGGACAACTGTCAGATCAGCAGTCTTCCCCATGATTGTGTAGCCTAGTGAACCAAACTGAGAGACCATTTTGAAGGCTCAGGAAACCTTTGCAGATGTTTTGAGTTGATTAGCTGATTGGCATGTCACCATATTCTAATTTGTTGAGATAGTGAATTGGTGGGTTTTTGTTAAATGTGAGCCAAAATCATCACAATTAAAAGAATTAAAGACTTAAACTACTTCAGTCTGTGTGCATTGAATTTATTTAATATACGAGTTTCACAATTTGAGTTGAATTACTGAAATAAATGAACTTTTCCACGACATTCTAATTTATTGAGATGCACCTGTATATAAAAATAAATATATAAAAATCTTATATTTTATATACAATATTTTAATATATTATATACTTTAACATTATATAATTTTAATTTTACATATAATTATAATATTATTTAATGTAATATGATGGGCCAAACAGAAAATAATTATATAAAATCAGAATATATACATGCAAATTGTCAATAGGTAGAACTAAACCAGAATATATATTTATAAATCTGAATATATAAATGTAAGCCTGAATATATAGATACAAAACTGAATATAGAAGTAAATCAGAATATATTTATATTTATAAATCTGAATATATACATGCAAATTGCAAATATATATATAAATCTGAATATATAGTTATAAGTCTGCATATATAAATGTAAATCATTGATATGTAGTTATAATTCTGAATATATAAATGTAAATTTATAAGGAGAAGAGTGGCAGTTAAATGTGATCAGTAGCTGTTTGTCGGAGGGGAAGTGACCCTCGGACAGATTTGCACAAAGCATCAGAGCGCACTGGTCTCAGATCAACATCCTGCTGGCCACATCATTAGTTTCATTAGGATATGAAAGGCAAACGCTGAGCCCAGAACAGCACCCAGACTAAAGGTCATCGTCCGCGCAGATGAAAGCATCTGTTCTGTGTGGCACAGATCGCTCGAGCGCCAGATGATTACGCTTGTCAGTCAAAGGCCTGGTATTTCAAATGGCGTGCAGTTACAGGAGGCTCAAACCAATTGCAACGCGGCCGAATCAAATCCATGTGCCTTTTGGGGAGCTGCATGTATACATAATTAAAGAGCCTATGAAATCAAAACTGGACTATCAGTTCTGTACATGTGTGTCAGCTCAGAGCTCAACTACATGCTAGTTTTCTCCTAAATATAGACAAAAATGATTTGTTCTGAACATTTACAGTGCACTTTGAACATGTCTGCAGTCAAAATCCTGACCAGTGGATGGATTTTTAAATGCTTCTCAAATTCAGGAGCTTGTTTTCACGCGGGACCCTGTGGACTATCCTGTATCCCCATCTTTAAGCGTCTGCTACAGGAGCGTGAGCCTGCAGCTGTGTGTATTTGCGGCGGTCACCATCAGAAACGCATCCATGAGATGTGGTTCACATCCAGCTCATCGATTCCCACGGATCAATAGGAATCTTTAGTGCGTTCCAGTCCGTGACACTGATCAGGTGAGGTGGGAGTGAAAGCTGATATTCAGTGTAAGATGTGCTTTGATCAACAAACGGAGTGCAAATCTGGGATACTCAGTAACTGATCTAATGTAACACATGTAACAAAAAATATAGTGACTTATCACTATCTACACACACACACACACACACACACACACACACACACACACACACACACACACACACACACACACACACACATTACATTACAAATGTACAAATGTACAAGATAATGCTTTATAATAAGGTCTCATTTCTTAACAATAGTTTATGTATTGATTAACAAGAACTAAAAATCTGCAATATATATATATATATTTTACAGCATTTATTAATCTTTGTTAATGTTAGTAAATAATTACAACTGAAATACAACTGAACTGAATTAAAAATAAATACAACTGCTAATTGTTTATGTTAGTTTACTGTGCATTAAATAATGTCAATAAATAGAGCTTTTCATCTGAAAAATTTAAATGATGAAATTAACATTAATAATGTAGAAAAATTATTCATTGTAAGCCAGTGTTATTTCAGTATCACTGTTAGACGGTGTGTGTGTGTGTGTGTGTGTATATATATACACACACACACACACAAACAAACACACACACACACAAACAAACACATATATACATATATATATATATATATATATATATATATATATATATATATATATATGTATATCTGTGTGTGTGTTTGTTTGTTGTTTTTGTAGTTTGAAGTAAATTTTAGTTTTATATTTTGTGTTTTGACTTTAATATTAGTTAAAGTTTTAGTCATTTAGTTTGTTTTTATAATTTTTACTCATTATTCAATTCATACACCATGTTTTTATTATTTTTTTTTAAATTAATTTTAGTTGATTTAGTTTTAGTTATTTTAGTACTCCAAATCAAACTAAATAAAAATATGAAATGTTGCCTTCGCAACTAGCTAAAATAAAAAAGTTTAAGTTTTTAAATAATTTTTAAATTTTAAATAAGTGTTTTAGTTATTTTAGTTATTTTAACTTTTTTACTTATTTTTTACTGATTTTCTATTTTAAATAAAATAAGTTTGAGCTTTAATATTTGATTTCAGTTTATTTTATTTCAAGTAATGAAAATGTTTTTTTTTAGTTTTAGTTAACTATAATATCCCTCTTGTAAGTTCATGTTAACTAATGTAGTTAATTAATGTTAATAAATGGAACCTTATTGTAAAGTGTTACAAAAAAATCACTTCATAAGAACTTAATCTGTTTACAAAATTTATTGTATACACATTGTATACAAATGTATACACATTTAAGCAGAAGCCTTCTGATCAGGTGGTTTAAAATAACAATTAATATTTAACACTTATTTAAGGATAAAACCTTACCCTACATTTGTTGTGTTGAATCTCCACTTTCACAAAGCATTTTACATTACTGAAGTTTTGGGCAGTTCTGCTAAATTTTTAGATAGAAATTTGAGGTGGAACATTTGAGATCTAAATGAGATTTTTTTTTTAAGGTTGTGCATCAGACTCACCTGACACAGGTGTCATTGGGGTGGGCGGCAGGCCGTTCATGTTGAGCGCCCCCACCTGGTGGATCTGTGTCGCTGGAAACGCCACACTGGGTGCTAAATAACCACCGTGAGAAGCCGCCATGATCGCCGCCTGCTGCTGCATCAGCTAAACCAACAAAACAAGGGAGAGAGAAAACATTCCACATTATATTAAATACACAAACATTAAATACACATACTGTAAAATAAAGTGTAACCCACATTACAATGGTATATTGTTGACAAAAATTAGTTGTGTTAGTTACATAACTCGACCCTGTCAGAGATGCTACATGTGTCTGTAGGTGTTCAAATAAATTTGTACAATCCCAAAACTTTAGTACAATCCTAAAGTGAATTAATGAACACAAATGCACTGTAGCATAGCTAATTACTGTAATTATGTCACTATGGCAACAACCATCTGCACAAACACAAGAGTTCAAAACAGACTTTATGTGCCATGGAGTAAATCACAAACACTGGATCTGAGTCCTGAAACGACCTCATATTGCAAAAATAGATTTTATTCTGGCCAGATAAAATATCTTTGAAACATACTGTTAATGAGGTTTAAAAAATCGTTAAAGAAATATTTAATGGTACAGTACTCAGTAAATTGTTGATCTTGATGTTCTGAAGGAATTTTGGGTTTGTATGTTTTATTGTATTGGTTTTTATTGTTATGGATTAATGTAATTTTGTTTTTTACTTGTTGGACCCCAGGAAGAATAGCCTCTACCTTGGTTGTGGCTAATGGGGATCCAAATAAACAAATAAACTGTAAATGTACAGTATAAACAGTTCAGTTGAAAGAAGTTTATTAACCAAATTGAATTTTTTCAAATGCTTTCCATATTTTCCAAATGTCAAAATATATTGTAATATAAAATCTTCAGACTTCAGGGTCAAAATATATTGATAATATCAAAGTGCATTTTAGATATATGTGCAAATGTGGGTGGTCTAGAACAAAATTTATCTATTTTCTATTTTCTTCAGCTATTTTCCTATTTCTTGAAGTGTACTTTGAAAATATTTATATTATTATTACAATATTATAAGAACTATATATATATTTTTTTAAATAATTATACACACACACACACACACGCAAATGGTCCACAAAACAACAAAATATATTATATTTTATATATATATTAATAAAAATACATTTATATTTATATTAAATATATATGATATATAAATAAAAAAACATTATATATATATATATATATATATATATATATATATATATATATATATATATACACACACAGACACAGACACAGACACACACACACACACACACACACACTATGAACATAATCATTGATTAATTTCATCTCATTTACTAATTTATAAATAAATATTGAGGTAGATGATAGCGTGTGCCTTTGTGGAACTGATACAAATTGGCTTTCTAGAAGACGGCTGTAACTACACACACCAACTGACCACATCTTGACACGGGCAGAGTGTGTAATCTATACATACATCAGTATAAAGCACACTGATCTATAGGATAAACCATTAGCATGCATTCTTAATGACGACGCTTTGTTTAGCTGTGATGCTGGAGGATGAGATGCTCTATCAACACCAGAATCCACATTCATTTCAAACACTGTACATAGTACCATGGTATTCTCTGGAATACCCTGGAGTACAATGGAAATGCAGTGTACAGTGTTCTACACAAATATTGCAATCATTTAGTAGTGGAGTGTATAACAACATACCATAATATATCAGTAGCACACTGTTGATTACTACAGAAAATAATTCTGAATAAATGAATGAATACAAATTGACATATGTGTGGATTTGGTACTGTAATGTTTTGTTAGAGTGAAGTGTGCACAATTTTATTTCTGCATTTTGTTTCAGCAAACCCTATAAAATGCCAAAATAAATGTAACTATTAACTATTGAACTGAATATCAATTTCCAACCAGCTTTAGTTCAGTTAAATGAACTGCTTACACAAAATATCAAATGACAAAATATATTGTAATATAAAACATATTTGAGGTTTCAGAGGCAATATACATTGACAGAGCATTTTAGATATAAATGCAAATGTAGGTGGATTAGAATAAAATATTTTGGATTTTCATTACTTCTTTTTGTATTTCTCTTACTTCTTACCTTACATTTTAGACAATATTAATATTTAGATTTTTCAATATACAAAAAATTCTGACATTTTTTCTTGCAATTCTGAGTTTATATGTCATAATTCTGTTTTTTTTTTTTTTTCAGAATTGCGAGATATTAAAGCAGAATTGTGAGATATAAACTCAAAATTGTGAGGAAAAAGTCTGAATTGTAAGATTAAAAGTCACAATTACCTTTTTTATTCTGTTGTTTAAACAACAACAACAACAACAACAAAACAGAATTGTGAAACAAGCTTCCATAAAAGGTGGCCCAAAAAAAAAAAACATCCTAAAAAGTACATTTATTTAAGCACAATAAAGAAATAATAATAAATAAAAACAATTTCAGCAAACCCTATGTCCAAATAAATGTAACTATTGTACTGAATATCAGTTTCCAGCTGCTTTAATACAGTTTAATTCAACAGTTTAATTCAACACTTCTGCTGACCAAATTCACATGGCAAATAAACTCCTGTCCAGCCGTAAGACACAAAGACGAGCAGAAAGCCTCTGTGATAAACTCATTTACTGGAGTGATGCATGCATATGTGTGTGTGTGTGTATTTGTGTATGCATCTGCGATTTTATTGAATGCTAATGTGTGCTGAACTCCCCAGGTACTGTGAGGCAATCAGCGCTCCATCATGGGCCAATTACTTGTGTAGTGGAGCTGCGAGAGGCACAGCTTCAGCCGCTCACATGGAGAAAAGGAGGATGACACACGTGTTCATGTATGTTTGTGGGGACATGCTGACACGTGTTGGGGGAAGGGTTGGGAAAATGGAAGTGTTTGGTGTACGAAGAAATGAGATGTCCAAATGGATGACAATAATCACTTGTTTTGCTGCTCAGTCAAAGTGTAGCTGTAGTTTAAATGGTTGGGCGGCCTCAACGTGCAACAATATAAATGTGTCAACTGGAATAGATCCTGCTGTGGTGTTTATATGCAGCAGAAAACACAGCCTGCAGATCAGTTTTTTGTGAATGAATTTATTTTGAATAATTAATCAGATCTTTTGGTACATGTGCATCAAGTTCCAAAAAAAATAAATAAATAAATAAATAAAAAATAAAAATAAAAAATAAATAAATCCAAAAGTTTGGGATTGGTAATTTCTGAAATTTATTTATTTATTTATTTATTTATTTTTTATGGATAGAAGCTTGTTTCCGCTACAGGATTAAAAAACAAAAAAGGATGAAAAAATATAATTGCAACTTTTTTATCTCACAATTCTGATTATTTTTTTCTTACAATTCTGAGTTTATATCTCACAATTTGGCCGTTTTTCTTGGAATTCTGAGGGGGAAAAATAATTGCAAGACATAAATTCAAAACTGTGAGATATAAACACAATTTCGGAGGAAAAATCAGAATTGCAAGATATAAATTCAAAATCTGGATTTTTTTTCTCAATTCTGAATTTATATGTCACAATTTTGAGTTTACAAATTCTGTTTCTTTCACGCCACATAAAAATAAATAAATAAATAAATAAATAAATACATACATACATACATACATACATACATACATACATAAATAAATAAATAAGGTAATCTCGACTTCCCTGACTTGTTTTTCTTAAAGTTAACATCTTGCAATTCTGATTTTTTTCTCTCAGAATTTTGTGTTTAAATCTCACAATTCTTATTTGCAAGAAAACATTGAATTATGAGATAAAGAGTCACAACTAACTTTTTTATTTATTTAATATTTTTATCCCATGGCTGAAAAAAGCTTCACCAAGGCTCCATTTATTTAATAAAAAAATCCAGTAAAATCAGTAATATGGCCATACTTTACTTTGAGCTCTTTTCTATTTGAATATATTTTGAACTTTAATTTATTCCTGTGATGCAAAGTTGAATTTTCAGCATCATTATTCCAGTCTTCAGTGTCACATGGTCCTTCAGAAAAAAATATGCTTCTAATATGCTAATTTGCAGCTCAAGAAATATTTTGTTGATTGTTATCAATGTTGAAAACATTTGTGTTGCTTCATATTTTTGTGGAAACTGTGATAATTTTTTTTTTCAGAATTCTTTGATGAATAGAAAGTTCAAAAGAACAGCATTTATTTTAATTCAATTATATGTAATACATATCCAGCCAAAAAATAATAATAAAATGATATATATACATATAGTATCATAACAATAGAAAATTTACGCCCACTGGTAGCTGAGGCTCATCACTGTTGTTTTGTTTGTGTGCTCTAGTCGAACAAAGCATGCACAGCTAGATATGAATCACAAAAATCACATTAAACAACAAGAACGCTGGGAACAAATCATAATTAACATGACAAATACTCATGTCAGGTTAATATCCTCTGAATTGTTTGCTTATGATTAGCAAAAGCTGAGTTTTTGTGCAAGAGCCAGGCACTTGCTGTGTGCAGTTGTACGGTGATCCACCAAGTGGCAGTGCAAACCACCAACTGCTCCTCAATCACAACACAACACACCCACTCACTCACTCACTCACGGTGTTTTCAAACTATAGCATGTTTTTACATCAGTCTGGAACTCTGTTCACACAATGAACACCATCATTGTGCACAAAGCCCTTTCATGGTCACTATAAAGCCTTTGGATTGAAGCGTGACACAGCAGAATTGCACCGCCGTAACGTGGTTGAAATGAAGTGGATTTGTGGCCTGTTCTTTGTTTACATTGAGAAGGTTTCTGAAATGCCCTTCAGTGCTCGACTGCTCGTGCTTTGGTTCTTGAACAGTGCACGCTGCAACATTACAGCCTCCAATCCTCTCACTCGCCTTTATTTGTGTTTTCTATTCCAGTGCCAGGCCTTTAAGACATCAAAGCAGTGCCAGAGAGTGCTGGAGCTGGGCATTATGGGACATAGAGTACAGTGTCAAATAATCCTTACCAGTGCATTGATCATCATTTTTAGTGCTCAAATTGAGATGTTACACCTGCTGTGCTAATTTTTCGACCTCAAAAGGAATAAACCTGGAAACAGAATAGAGATGAGATTCTCAATCCATTCTGAGCATGAAAGAAAAATAAGAACAACCACAGGCTGATCTTTAGGGTTAACCTGCCTTTTCTAGCACTGAGCAGAAATCAAAGCTGTTAGTTAGAATTATCATTAACGAGCTGTACTGCAGCTTCAAAAAGAAAAGTAATCAACTGATCAGTAGAGATACTGCCAAGCTCCAGAATCAAATTCCACCAACCCTAGTCATGTGGCAATATTCTATTCTATTCTATTCTATTTTCATTCTGCTGTATTCTGTTCTGTTTATGTCTGTTCTTTTCTGTCTTGTTAGATTCTATATAGCTCTGTTCAATTCTATATGGCTCTATTTTATTCCACTGTATTCCATTCTATATGGTTCTTTTCTGTTCTATCCTATCACTTTGTTTTGTTAGATTCTATATGGTTCTGTTCAATTCTTTGTGGTTCTATTCTATTCTATTTCACTGTATTCAATTCTATATGGTTCTTTTGTGTTTGGTTCTGTCCTATGATTCTGTTTTGTTAGATTTTGTACAATTTCATGTGGTTCTATTCAATTCAATTTTATTCAATTCTATCCCATGGTATTCAATTCTGTATGGTTATAAACGGTTTTGTTCTGTCCTATGACTCTTTTTTGTTAGAATCTATATGGTTCTATTCTATTCCACTGTATTAAATTCTATGTGTTTTTACTGTTCTGTTCTGTCCAATGACTGTTTTGTTGGATTCTATATGGTTAGTACAATTTTGTGATTCTATTCTATTCTATTCTATTCTACTCTACTCTACTCTACACTACTCTACTGTATTCCAATCTATATGGTTATTTTTCTGTTCTGTTTTATCCTGTGACTCTGTTTTTTAGATTTTATTCAGGCCTATTCAGTTCTATATATCTCTGTTCTATTCTGCTCTGTTCTATAATATTCTGTCCTCTTTTGAACACTCTGCTGAGTCAGAGTTGGCAATCTTTATGAAACTGTTCTGAAACCACAGCACACTTTTCAACCAGCTCAACCCAAACCGCTGACAAAAAGAACCACAATTCCAGAAATCTTCCTAAAAAACTCTCGTGCTATTATGCAAATGCTGTTGGCAGGATGTATAATCCCAACACTTCCTGTGCGGGATAACAGAGCTGCCTGTGTGCTGCCGTATCACACTATGACCAAAATGAATAGTCTATTTCACTTAGTGTATGTGTAAATGTGTGTGTTAGAGAGCGTGTGTTCGTTTGCTTCCTCTAGGGCAGGATTTCACTATTTAAGGCAATGTTTGAAGTGCTACTCATTCCCATTTAAATAATCCACATGCAATTTAAATCAGTCAGGTTCAAACTGAGAGTCTGAACCTGCAGAGAGAACTGGGTTTGTGTTCTGAAATGTACTTTGCATGTATCTAGAATGAACATACTGCAAGTATGCACATGTGAATGCTAGGTTTGTGTAGATAACTAATATATGAAGAGGTCGTCAGTTTAACTGACATTCATTTGCTCTCTATTCACTATCCATTTGATGTAATTGTTGTCTAAAACACTTTTCTTCATGGGTTGCAGCACATCTAAATTTTTATTTATGCTAGTTTACAAGGCAACATTTCTCATTTTCAACTAAATAACTAACTAAATAAATAAAATAAATAATTAAACACTTTCTCACAAATTATGATGAGCATTTGAACATATTTTTCCAGATTGTAAATTAAATAATACATTTTTAATACTTCTGTTTATCATCAAAAACCAAACCTTTTGATATCTGACATTTGCTTTTATTTTAATATATATAATTTGTATAATTTTTATGTATTTTTATTGATATTTTTGAACTCGTCATCAAATGAGGTAATATTAGGCCTTTATTTTGCAAATCAGCAGACTTTTTTTTCTTTTTTTCAAGATTCAGGACTGTGTATATCCATGATACTAAAATAACATTGAATTCCCATTACACTGCCCCTGAAAATGCAATGCAAACTATGCTATGCATTGCATAGCCTTATGCATTACACTTTGCATCGCATTCTGGTATATTATGCAATGCAACAATGTGTGAAATAGAACTTGCATAGCTGTAAGTGTTTCATGCACTTAGTTATTTGTGCGCACAATTCAAGTTGTGTGTGTGATTGTACATGTGTGGTTGTATTTACTGTGTACGGGGACACAGAACAGGTGGATGATGGGATACCTGGGGGTTTTCCTTCTGTTGGTTCCATGTTTAGATGTCACAGAAGGAATTGCACACAGAAAGCACAGTATGTTCACACACGCGCGGGATAATAAGAGGCGAGCCGCTAACATGGCGAGGAGGCGCACGCGGTTCTGGCGAAGGATCATATGGATTATAAAATCAAAGCTGTAGTTTGAAATGTCACACACACACATATGCACACACTTCAACGCAGTGTAATTAAAACTGAACGCCTGCAGGGTATATGCTATATATAGAGCACGGCGCTCCATTTGACACGTGATACGGATCCTCAAACTTCCCACTTCTGTGAGACTCTGTGAGCTGAAAAGTATTTAAAATAGCGGCTAACTTCCACACTATCAGATCACAGGCTTAATCTGTATCTAATGCCGTTATCGTTTCAAGTAATATGCTTATGAATATGCACAGAAATCCATGTGCTTTGAATACATTATCCATTCCATAAATGAAGTGTGATTCATCTAAAGAAGATGAATTACTCAAAGACGCATTTGGCTCTTCTAACCATGCTGAGTGTGCCGAACTAGGCCAGGATGATGAAGCTCATAAGCATCATCTTGATATTTTTCAGCCTTTTGATAATAATTGATATCTCTATATTTATGTATTTTCTCTAAAACGGCTTAAAAGGAACCATCATTTCACCCAAACAGCCGTGGATGCCAAGTCGATTTAAATGATTAATGCAAGAAGTAAAAGAGCAAAAATCTAATTAAAAATAATCATATTTTATACTAAATGGAAAACTGATAATAATTTTTATTTATATGCACCTAAATAATCATATAAAGTGCATTAAAAACAATTTTTAAATGCTATGCACAGACTTCAGTGAACATTTTAATTGACTGACACAAACTGAATGAATCAACTGATTAATGCAAGAACACAACAAAAATCTAATTAAAAATAATCATGTTTTTCACTAAATGACATAGGAAGACTGATATTTAATTATCTTCATTTAAATGCACATAAATAATCATACAAAGTACATTTAAAGACTTTTTACATGTTACACGCATACTTTAGTGAATATTTTTCAATGACTGATGCCAACGATTGATTGAATCAGAGTTTTGAACTAGCTGATTAATGCAAGAAATGAAACGGCAAAAAACTAATTTAAAATGATGTTTTCCATTAACTGACAAGAAAGAATGACATTTAATCATGTCATTTACATGCAACTAAAAAAATAAACATTAAAAACTTTTTTAAATGCTACATCCAAACTTTAGTCAACATTTTATTGTATCAGAGTTTTTAACTGATTCATAGAAATGAATCAAACTTACCAATTCCAATGCCATGTTTACCAAAGTTTAAATAAGAACAGCTATTAAAATCTCATACTTGTAGTTGTAAGGCACATGTATGAAAAACAAAACTGGCCTTTTGACACTTTAGTCTTTAGGAAACGTAATGGCCAAATAAAAGGTGTAAGCTGCTTATTTTTATACTTATATTCAAATGTACTCTGAATATTTAATATTTCACTCAGCTCTACTGCAAACACATGAACTTAAAACCACAGGTTACAAAAGTGTCCTTTATAATCAAAACCAAATACTCAAAATGCAAATAAACCATAAAAACCGCACACTAGATCAATTCAATTCATGTTACTTAGTCCGATGGGATCAAGAGTTCAATTTGCACAGGAACTCTTGGGTTTTTCTGCAAGTATTCATGGGTCGGGAATTGAAATTATGTTAATGCATTATTCAGCAGCGTAGTGAGAGCGAAAAACGGCTTCAGACAAGGACAGTGGTCATTAATCTGAGGCTGTTAGACTCTGTACAGCACAAATGCACAGGACAATGTGTGTTTGATTCTTTAGGCCCTTTAGCCACGTGCAATGCATGTTGTGTGTGCTCACCGCGTGTGTGTAAGTACTGTAGGTGCTGCTGTAGGTGCTGAACGGCAGGGCCACGGTGGGGTTGAAGATGCCAAACTGGCCGACCATCTGTTGCATGCGGCGTATGGTCCTCTCTTTATCAGTGTCAGCGAACTTTACCACCAAACTCGACGAAGCTCCCTGCGAGAGACACATGGACAGTTGTACAGTTACAATGCAACATGCACATACACATGCATGAAAAACATCATATTCTACACTTTTGTAGCATTTTTCATTTTGTAGCAAATGTTAGTGTCTTGCACCAAAAACAACTCAGTTTCCAAATTTAAGTCGTTATTCGCTGATCATTTTTCCATGCAAGTAAGCTGTGATCTGCTGTGAAGAGAGTTAGGATGTATGTCAAGATTTGCAGTGAAAATCTTACATTTGGACCAAAATGCGGTTCCTCACATACTTTAAAGCTGTCGTAAGACTTAAAAAGATGAAAAATATAGCCACAAGTTGTATGGAGTGCTTTATGGTGCTTTTGTGTCCTTTTCAAGTTTATTTTTGTTAACTAAAACTAAAACTACACTGAAAAAAAAAATGGTGTAGACACATTTCTCACTCAAAAATGGTAAATAAATTACAAAAAAACAACAAACAAAATGTTGAATTAAACTGGATTTTTTTTTAAGTTAAAAGACTAAAATAGTATTTTCTTGTAAAATTTCTTTGTAAGATGTTGTAAAATGTACTCTTTTTCTATTCAACTCAGAAAAATCATTATAGTATAGTATATTAGATACATGTTTGTTAACTGAAATGAAGCTGAAATAAACTATAAATATTATATAAATCACTTAACTAAACACATATTTGAAAAAATAAGTATAGGTTGAAGCACTAAAATTAGCTGGAAAAAATAAACACTAAAACTGAACTAAAATGAAAATTGAAATAAAATGAATTAACCGAAACAGTGATATAAAAAATAATAAAAACCCCACATAACAAAATTAATAAAAATTAATCTAAAATAAAACTGAAAATACAAAAATAAAATGTTATTCAAAATATTGATAAAAACAAAATAGTATATAAATATAACTAAACACAAATGTTCAGGCTGTTCTTCACATAAAGCTCTTGCATAACTAAAACAAAATAAAACAAAACAAAACAAAACAAGGAATATAATAGCAGTAATAGCAATAAGATCAAAAATAACAAATAAAAACTAAAACTAATAGTAAAACTAATAAATTAACCCTTAATAGTGAAATTGAAAGAAAATAATAAAAATGACAAATGCACATAACAAAAAAATCTAACTAAAATTAGATAAACTAAAAATATAAAAATAAAAACATAAAAAGCTAATTCGAAATATTAATATAAACTATAGGCAATTAGTATATAAATAATAACAAAATAACACTTGTCCCTTTTGAATCAGTCCTCTTTTATTATAACTGCATGCAAAAGAGCAACCACACCAAATTTTAGAAAAAAGAAAATCATATAGGTAATTATACAATTGTTTTTGCAGTGTATAGCAAAATCTCTGTCACCTGTTATTTCTCCAACCCCACCATTTTTCTATTTCTTGTGCTCTCTCGGTGCTAATAAAAAGCGCAGTGCCACATCTCACAATCGCACACACGCAGACTCATTAAAAGGCTCTTGATGATTTACTGCACCGCTTGACCTTTCGTGTGCTGGGCCTCTCTGACCCGCTAAACCAGCACGAGATCGATCGGCCCTAAAGGCCACAATATTCCCCTCATCTCAGAGACTCTGAAGATCTGGACCTCTGGGGATTCCATCAAAAGCCTACACAGTACTTCAGTGCAGATTTATGGGTGAAATTGAGCATCATACTGAGGGGCCGAGCACTTGAAGTGAGCACTCTGAAGTATGTGTGCATCCTACACAAAGACATACGTCACTGCCACTTTGGTCTAAATTAGCATTGATTTTGAAGTAGCCAAAAACATGAGCATCAAATCTAGTATTTTTATGTAAAGGTCTAAAAAGCGAGACCGCCAGAACAGGTTTGAGATCTGACACTGAACATCAATGTGACAAGCTGTAAAGTGATGCTGAAATATATTAATGCATTAAAATTGGTATGGTGGAAAGTGTCGCTCTGTAGGCCTCAAACAAACTGTAAGGCTGAGCTGTTAATGAGGCCTTTGCTAACTCAACGCATGGCTCTGAATGTGTAATGAGGAACTATTAAAATGCCCCTGAAACTCAGTAAAGCTAAATGCTCTCTCGCTGGCTCTGTTCCAAAACCTAGTGAGCTGTCTACATAGTCAGCAGCCTTCACACGCAGCATGTAAACTAATATGGAGCCAGTTTGGAATGCACTGCATTAGCAGCAAATGCACCAAACTAAATCGTTATGGGCTTGATAAGATTTTTTCACGTTTTCATGTATCAAGGCATCATTTAATTGATCAAACATATTGTAATATTGTGAAATATTATTACAATTTAAAATAACTGTTTTCTATGTGAATATATAATATAATGTAATTTATTCCTGTGATGTGCAGCTGAATTTTCAGCATCATTACTCTTCAGTGTTACATGATCCTTCAGAAATAATTCTAATATGCTGATTTGCTGCTCAAGAAACATTTCTGATTATTATAAATGTTGAAAACAGTTGTGCTTTCTAATGTTTTTACGAAAACCATAATACAATTTTCTTCATGATTCTTTGATGAATAGAAAGTTCAGAAGAACAGCATTTATTTGAAATCGAAACCTAACATTATAGATGTCTTTACTGTCATTTTTGATGCATTTAATGCATCCTTGCTGAAAAAAGTATTAATTTCTTCAAAAAAAAAAAAAAAAAAAAAAAAAAAACCTGAAATAATAATACAACTTTTGACCGGTAGTCTCTGTAATTCATTTTTAATTTGAACATTGCATATAAAAAGAAAGAATTAATAAAAGTGAAGACTGAACCTTATGGTGCTGCTGCTCTGAGCAGTTCGTGATCAGAATCTCCTCATTGATTTAATTCTCTTTTTAAGTCAGATGGAACGCCAACCACCAGCTGTTATCTTACCCAGAAATTTGGCAAAAGGTCTAAATCCATAATGAAGGTGCACCAGACAGTGATATTACAAAGATATTCAATAGGTCAAAATAAATGAGAAGAAGCTTTGTGAAAACAATATACCATAATCACAGACATTGCTATCAAGACAGGATTAAATTTCTCAGAGCAAGTCATTTGCTCTGTAATTTTGTGCAGGAAAATTACAGACTTGTTTGATTCAGGCAGAATTAAAGTCACAAAGCAAGTCTGTAAAACACACATTTACCTGATCTCCTCGGGGAAACTATAGTCTCATTCACCCAAAAATGAAAATTTGCATAAGATTTACTTACCCTCAGGCCATCCAAGATGTAGATGACTTTGTTTTTTCATAAGATTTGGAGAAATTCCATCACTTGCTCACCACTGGATGCCCTGCAGTGAATGGGTGCCGTCAGAATGAGAGTCCAAACAGCTGATAGAAACATCACAATAATCCACAAGTAATCCACACCACTCCAGTCCATCAGTTAACATCTTGTGAAGCAAAAAGCTGTGTGTTTGTGAGAAATAAATCAATCCAACTTTAAATCCATCAATTTGGTTAATAATCCATAATAACGCTCCCCCCAGTGAAAGAATTCATCCTTTGTTGTCCTCTCACATCAAAATCCACCAACAGTTTTGGACTCTTTTTCTGCATGTAAATGGTGCTTGATCTCCTTATTCAGACGAGTTGGACTTTTTTCACTGGAGAAAGCAATGTTATGGACAGAGGAGTCATATTTCAGCCAAAAGCAGCAGTTTTGAATTTGTTTCTCACAAACATGCAGATTTTGGCTTCACAAGAAGTTAACTGATGGACTGGAGTGGTGTGGCTTACTTGTGGATTATTGTGATGTTTTTATCAGCTGTTTGGACTCTCATTCTGACGGCACCCATTCACTGCAGAGGATCCATTGATGAGCAAGTGATGTAATGCTACATTTCTTTAAATCTGTTCTGATGAAGAAACAAAGTCGTCTACATCTTGAATGGCCTGAGGATCAGTAAATTTTCAGCAAATTTTTATTTTTGGTGAAATGTTCCTTTAAAATCTTGGCTGCGTAGGCCATTCAAACTCATTTCTCTCACTCATCCATTCTGTCGTCGAGTATGTAAATGCTTTTAATTATCGGTATGCAAAGTGTGTGTGAGAGTGAGATACGGCCTTGAATGTACATTTGAGGATAATTACTCTCAAGGTTGAGCTGATCTCCAAACACACATTTACAGTGGTTCATCAGAGGCATTTCTCTACCTGTCTTTCGTCTCTGTGACAGTTAGACGCTGTCTGAGTGTTTTTTTCCCTCAGTTTGATCATCTGTACTCCTCTCTCTCCTTCTCTTTCTCCCTACTTCTTGTTCTGCTCTCAGGGGATGGAGAAATACACCTCTTTATCTGTCCTTTCAATGTGTGGCAGAGGAATTATTCATCTGAACCTCAGAGTGAGAGAGAGAGGTGGGAAAACATGCAGAAGGAGTGTGATAAAGAGAGTGAGAGCTGTAGAATAGAGAGGGAATGTTCAGAATAGCATACTAACATACTGCTTGTATGCTATATTGCAGTGTGCAGTATGTATACTGTGAATTTTCTGTGTAAAGAATACCCAGATGGTGTATGAGGAATCTGCAGCATTTTCTGTGCTGATTTTAACAGAAAAGCTGTGGAATTCTGCAAAATAGACTTAAGTTCACCAGAATTCTGAGAAAATTTTGTCTTTATTCACCCAACAATCCTCACGACATTTCAAACATGTATGACTTGTTCTGTGAAGGATAAAATGTTGTTTAATAACTTTAAATATTAAAATTAATATTATGCAGTCCACCTAATTAAGATTATCATCTTTGTGCAAGTTAAATATTAATTTAATTTTGCACATTTTAAGATAAGAGTTAAGATTTATAATTTTAAGCTGACATAAAACCACTGTAAAATGGTTTGAATATATTTTTTATTAGTTTTTTATATTAAAAATAATAGCGTTACTAACTTCGTTTAACTATTAAAATTAATATTATGCTTGCATATAAATTAACATTTAAATGCTTGCAGTAAGCTAGTACTCCATTCAGAAGAGAAGGTAAGATGAAACAGAGAGACTGACAGCAGCAGCTCATTTGCACTTATATTGGCACTGAAGCTGTTTGAGCTCAACACATGACAGCAGCTCTGCCTTCAACATCTGCAGTTCATGTGTGCGCTCGCTGTAATATGAACGTGTTCACAAATGATATTGTGTCCATTAACTTGTGCAACATTTTAGGTCAAAATGCATATGAATGTATAAGTGAAAGTGAACATTATAGGTCATTTAACTTTTGAATGAATGTTTAAAAGTACCTCATACCTCAATTAACACAATCTTATAAAAGCTGCATGTATAATAGTGTGTGGTTGTACTCACAGGCATGGTCTGACTCCCGTGCAGCCCGCTGATGGCAGACTGAGCCTCGGTGTGTGTTGAAAACTTTACAAAGGCACAACCTGCAAAACACACACACACACACACACACACACACACACACACACACACACACACACACACACACACACAAAAGAAGAGCAGAGAAATAATGAGGAAGACCGGTGGAGGTTATCAGCAGCAGAGTGTGTGTCTCTGGTGAATGCAACACTGGAGATGAGAGAGAGAAGACATGCACATGCACACAAACAAAACGCTCATTTTACTTTCTTAGAGCACCGTATTATCCATATATGCACTCTGTATGATTTATTTAATGAGGTACTGTTTCTAATCCCATAAAGCTTACTGTACTGTATTTGATATGCAAATTTCTAAGGCTCTAAATGATCGACACGATCAAAACTTTGCTGAAAAACAATCTACTCCATGCTCTCTGTCATCTGATTGATAGTTTAGATGTTTTAGCAAGTAAAAGGCTTTTTAGTGTAATAAACAAATGTCCACCTTCAGCTCATGCAGTACATCTTTACAGATTTTTGTAAAGTAAACATAAGAAAAAAATGAACACTGGACTGAAGCAACTTAAATTTACTTGATTGTCAATACATTATTGTTTAAAAAAATCATGAATCTCAAATATGATTATCAGGCTTTTGACGAATGTTTATTTCTTCATCTCTCAATCATCATTGTATTGCCTTGCATTATATGTTTTGATCATAAAGCTAAACATTTAAATATCATCTTACTAAGACATATTATTGTAGATATAACTGATGTTTATATCATTTTATGTAAGCATCTGCTATGCTGTTATAAAGATCTCAATGATTTACATTACATGTATCAGAATTTCATAATTTCTTGTCCATATAAATATGAGGATCTGCACCAAATTTCATATTTTTGTCCTGTTTGAGCCTCTTAATAAAATACACATCACATATGAACTCCATATTCTGACTGTATCAGACTATATGAGCCATAAAAGCTATATGTATCAAATATGATGCGCAACAAAAACACATGCACAAACTTTTCTTTTTATATTTTGTCAAAAGCTTCAAAATCTTTTCCATTTGGAAAAAATATATATATTTTAGACTATTATTTTACATGTCAGGCTTTACAGTGACAAAGATCACAGCATATCCGTGCAGTGGAGGGTCACGTGACCGAACGGTGCAGCTGATCATCAAATCTTCATGATTTCGTGTTGAGTTCAAAACCACTCACGTCGTTTCTCTCTTCACAGTTTTCAAACACGATTGACCTCTCTGACATAACTCCCCTCTCGCTCTCCCTTAATGGACACAGCGATCACAGTAATAATGTAAATAATTCCTGCCCGGACCGAGCCGGGGTTTGTCAGGTGATATCGGCACCCGCCGCCCTCCAGAATGGATTCTGCCATGTTAGCGCTGAGAAACCCCATCACAAAGCGTCGGCTTGACGTGAGCGTGTTCGAATAGACTGACGTGGTGAAATTGAATGTGTAAATGAAAGCACTTCTGCTCAAGGTTGAACGTTGCTTTTCTGTTTGTTTGATTTGACTTTGTCTTTTTCTGTAGAAGGTCACTATTTTTTTTATCGGCTCAGAATATAAAATACACCTCAGACTTTACCCTGAAAGACACTCGGATGTCTGTCATTCACTAGCGAGCTCATAAAACTGATGTGAATGCTGAAGAGAGATGAAAAGAGGAACTAAAACTCACCTTTACTGTTTCCATCAGGGCCTCGTAATACGGTGCACTCTTCAATCACTCCGTAGGGCTCAAACAGGCGGTACACGTCCTCTTCAGTCTGCTGCTTATTCAACATGCCCACAAACAGCTTCCTGTCCTCTGAAACACAAACACACAAAGAGAATATAAAGTTCTACTGTATCTTCGCACACAAAAATGGCAAGAGGACAGGAAATCATAGAGAAGATTAGATATTTAGGCCAAAAAAATCCAATTTGCAGTTTGCAGACTGAATCATAGTCTTGGATACTGTCAAATAATCCCAAGACAATTAATAACGATCTTTGTTGGCTGCACTTAAAAACAAAAATACGACACATTCCAATTCACAAACAAATGACACTGATGAACAAATGACTCTTTTGAGTTGATTCTTTAAAATGAATCAATCAAAAAGACTCACCAACTGCCACTTAACCATTTGAATCACCGTAATGAATGATTCACTGAATCAGAGCAGTTACTAAATCAAATCAGATTCACTAAATGATGTCAGAATCGAAATGTATAATATATAATGTACAATACATATTACATGATATTTAGATATGTTTTAACAAATACATAAAAATAAATAACTAAAAAATATGTAAACACATTCACAAAAGAAGCTTTTTTGTCATAGGCTATACTTATGAATAAAATAAAATAACGCAAATATTACAGTGCAAATACAAATATAAAACATAAAAATAAAAATATTTTTAGACATTTATATTTTTAAAAAATGCATAAAAATAAACTAAAATGGTAAAAAAAAAAAAAAAAACATTAAAATATGTTACAGACATATTTTTAGTTTGTAAAACATGTTAAAACATACTGGAGTCTGAATTCTATCATAAACTCTGGTTTGTGCATGTGACAGCCTCTGTGAGTGTCCAGGCCTGACGCTGCAGCAGACTTTATCATCTTTATGAGTCCATGTCTGGTCTCTCCCCATCAGCACTGAGCTATACACAGCAACACACTAATGGCCAGAGACACAGACGGAGAGCTGCGTCTATATAAAGCATCAATAAACCGCCATCAAGAGCTATGCAAGGCCAAAACCTGGACACATACACACACACACACACACACACACACACACACACACACACACACACACACACACACTTTATGGCCCTGATGGAAACAGTAAAGGCTACACATCCTTCACTAAGCTCTCCTCTGGGATGTGTTACAGCTGTGAAGCTTTCACTTAGCTGTAGAAAGCACTCACTTGTATCCCAGCACTGTAACACCTTATCCCAGAATAAAAATATATGCAAATATATTTGGCAAATATAGTTTGGAGCAATTAAGTTTTTTTTTTTTTTAAATGTTATTTTAGGATCCTTGAGATATTATTTTTATCTTTATTTTAATATTTTAATAATTAATTTTTTACATTTTAAATTTAGTTAATTTTTTTTTATTAATACTGTTGTGTGTTTTAGTCATTTTTATTTTATTTTAAATATAAATCTAAAATTGTATATATGATTTTATTTACATATAATGATTTGATATTTAAAATATATATCAAATGTCAAAAATATTTAAAATACTTCTGAAATCATATTATGATGATTTATATATATATATATATATATATATATATATATTGTGGCGAGCTACCCAAGCACTCATTAGCGTTGTCATGTAGAGGGAGAGGATCCAGTTGCCAGGAGGCGGAGTCTGTGAACAGGAGCCATCTGAGCAGTGTTGCCAAGTCCGTGGTTTTCCCGTGGAATTGGACTACTTTAACACTGTTGCCGCGGGTTGTTTTTCATGTCCGCGGGTTGAAACGACCCCAATAACATGATATTTAACCCCTGAAATGTGAATTTTACCGGGGAACCCTGCCAAAAAAATGTGTATTTTACCCCCCAGAACGCGATTTTTAACGGGGACCCCCAACGAAACGCGATTGGGCTAGTTTTGGGCTATTTTTGAGTAGCAATTGTGCAGGTTTTGTTGTGAAAACCCAGCATCCCTGCACCATCAGGAGAAGGGGATATAAACAGAGCAGAGAGAAGCATTGGCTAACACTGTCTCTGGTTCTTTTCTCCCGTAGGCTCCAGTGATTACTAAGAGATCCCAGACCACAAGGTTCTGGCAGGTTCCTAGACCTTCACTTCTACACTCTTCACGGCTGATGTTCTGCCTCTCTGGCACCTACACCACTTTCAATACTGTCACTCAATAAATGCCTCTTTGGGGATATCTCACTGCACATTGAGTCTGAGCCTCCTTTCTCCCACCACAATATATAAATATATATATATTAATCATCATAATAGGTCTGATTTAGGGAGTATTTTAAATAGGTATGATAGGTATATATATATATATATATATATATATATATATATATATATATATATGGTGCAAAGAAATATGCAAGATTCATTTTAAGGGTGTGGCAGGAGTTGGGTCAGTTTGAAATATGTATCAGAAATATCATAATGAATCTGATTTTTAAAAGTGGAGCTCTGAAATTCTCATTGGCCGGTGGATCTCCATCAGATTGTGAACTGTTGACCACATGATGGAGTGTCACAAATCCTGGTGTTTGTCCTTGCCGTGCAGCGTCCCAATTGAAATCAGTGCTTTCTTGGTGTTCTGTAAACTGTAGTGTGTATGTGCCCTGAGTTTGAGTCTGGTTGTTGATGCACTGCTTGTGTTACAGATACAGAAATAAACACACACCAGCACAGCATGTATAAAACAACAGACTCTCGGCACCGAAACACTCATACATACAAACATCTCACAGCGACACACACGCTCTTACCATCCAAACACGCATTCCCACTGCTGTTTACCCTTGAATCCAAGTTGCATCATCTGTGTATGTGTGTGTGTGTGTGTGTTTGTGTGTGTGTGTGTGTGTGTGTGTTCAGTGCTTTGGAGGCAGTAAGTCTTTGAGATCTCTCTCTCTCTCTCTGCGCTGCTGGTTGCAGACTATTGCAGTTGAGTTGCAGTGCTGCGGATCTGTGACCTGTAGCCTTTAATGAGAGAAACCGCCTCACACACACACACACACACACACACACACACACACACACACACACACACACACACACACACACACACACACACACACAGGCAATATGCTGAAATTCTGCTGGGTTTTCTTGTGCTGTTGCTCTCTAGAAATGAACTCGTAGGAAAGAGAAATCACAATGAAATCTCTTTGTTATTTCAATTGTGGCTTCTCGACACCAGTGGAAACAAATGGAGAATAAATGGACACGTTTGCTTAAGTCTCCTGTTTCTCAGATGTTTCTTTTGAGAAAATCAAACAGTAATCTCACATCTCTACATTTTCTGAGGAGATTTCAAAAATGTCTCATATACTGTACTATAAAGTCATTTTTAGTTTTTAATTTGAATATTTCTATATATATATATATATATATATATATATATATATATAGTTTTTTTTATAGTTTTAATAATTTAATTACTAAAACTAGTTGCCAATGCAACATTTCTAATATTCATTTAAGTTTAAAAAGTTTTTCATGTAATATTTACATTTAACTAATATCTTATTTCAGCTTCATTTAAATGACAAAAAGAATAATAACACAGACTCAGATATGCCAAGATACCCAAGTCTGAAATCATTTTGAGATTTTAATATAAACTCAAAGATTTCTCATCAAATGATCTGGGCTGCCCCACATTCCCCACATTTTAAGCTCTATATTTCACTATAGATCTATATTCTATTATATGTGAAATCAGTTTTATTCCTGTCTATATTCTGAAAGTTTTTACAGAGGGGTTTGTTCATATAGCATTTGCCTGATTTTACACAACATTTTATCTAAACACATGGTGAAAATGTATTTATTTATTTATTTATTTTCTGGCTGTTGCCGGTATTTTCTGATTTATGGAATAATAAAAAGAGACATCCAAAATCCTGTCTGACTGTAATATGTCAACAAAATGCATATAGTTCAAAATGCATAAATAGTTCAACTTTTTACCCTATTCACCTGGGGTGTTTTTAGGAAATCAGAGGTAAAACATCAGCAACGCAAAATTCTGAAAAGAAAAAAGTTATATTTGCAGAACGAAATGACTATAAAATTGAATTTAGTAATTTTAGGAGAAACATCTAGGATAAAGTTAAAGATTAAATGAAAGCAACTAAAATCTCTATTAAAACTGAACTGTGCAACCACTCAGAATAGCACAGCTCCTAAACACTTAAAACTAACAGATAATCCTGTCCATCTAGTTGAGATGCTCAAACAAACAGCAGTGTTTTGTAAGCAACACAGTCCCAGTGTTTTGGGAAATCAACTCCACTTAAAATTTGTCTCTGCTTATTAAGCTGGGACAGAAGAATGTATTTTAACATCAGCATCTCGAGAGCAACCTGTGAGCAATAAAACGCTCGACTCGGGAACTGTCACTTTGATTGACAGACACACTCAATTGCTGATGATGCAGATAAATTACCTTATCCATCAATAAACGCATACTACAGAGACACCATATTTACAATTTATATTAGACCACTGAAGCGTCTCTCACTCTCTCTTGTGCCAGATCCTGCTGGCCACAATTCTAATTATCCGCACAGACCCCCTCATTTGCTTCTCATTAGCATGTTGAATATTCATGAGTCTAATCTATTAGGCCCTCCCTCCCAGGGGTCCGTCGGAATCTACACACATCAGCTCTGTTCCAAAACCTAGTGAGCTGCTTTACACACATGTACATGACATCTCGAAACTGAATGATTTGATGCCTTAAAGGAACAGTTCACCCACAAAATGAAAATTTGTTGAAAATATACTCCATCCAAGATGCAAATGAGTTTCATCATGGGAACAGATTTAGAGAAAATTTATGTGAATTTGGAGAAAATGAAAGTGAATGGGTGCCATCAGAATGAGAGTTCAAACAGCTGATAAAAAACACCACAATAATCCACAAGTAATCTAGACTTTTTTTTAACTTTAAACAGTCACTTCTGGCTATACAGTCCATAATCCATGATCACACTTCCTCCAGTAAAAAAGTCGATCTCCTGTTGTCTCTCACATCAAAAATCCACCTACATATTTGTTTAGAACTGTTTTGGCTTGTAAACAGTGCTCGATCTGTGCATATTTCTCTCCTGATTCAGATGAGACGACTTTTTCACTGGAGGAAGCTGTATTATGGATAGAGGACTCATATTTTAACTGGAAGCAATGGTTTGAAGTTTGTCTTGATGTTCGTCTTAATGATACATCTTGATGGATTTGTTTCTTACAAACACGCAGCTTTTCATTTCACAAGATGTTAATGGATAGACTGGAGTGGTGTGGATTATTGTGATGTTTTTATCAGCTGTTTGGGCTCTCATTCTGACGGCACCCATTCACTGCAGAGGATCCGTTGCTGAGCAAGTGATGTAATGCTACATTTCTCCAAATCTGATGAAGAAATAAACTCATCTACATCTTGAATGGGCTAAGGCTGAGTACATTTTCAGCAAATCTTAATTTTGGGCTGAACTATTACTTTAAAAAGATGTCTAAAACAGAGCTATTGAATAGGTTTTTAAGCATTGGAAAAGCATTTCTTTTTAATGTGTGAGGAAAAACCCATTGGTTATTGTTCTGTGAGCTCTCAGAGACAAGAAAGAGAAAGACTTCAGAGAAACGAGTGGAAGAGAATGGAGAAACGGCAGAGGCTGAAGGGACACGGGAAAAAGCGGGAAAGGAAGGAGAGATGATGCAAGGATGAGTTAAATGCGTGCAGTCCTGAGCTCTGCAGCTTTGTGCCGGAGGGAACGTTAATGTTCAAGACCTGTTTGGCAATAAAGGACACACACACACACACACTCCAACACACGTTTAAAATGTGCCATTGGGGTTTGGAGTAAAAATGGGAAACGGTGTGTGTGGAGTTCGTCTGAAATATGAGTTTAGATAGGGTGAGAATACGCCCTCTTTTTCCTGGCTGGGATTTCTAAATTGCCTAAAATGTCTGGGTTTTGGTTCCCAAAAGAACCTTTCAGTGATCAGTTCTTAAAAGAAGCATTTTTCTTAGTGTGAAGAACATTTTAATAATCTAAAGAACCGTTTTCCACTATAAAGAACCTTTTGTGGAATGGAAAGATTCCATGGATGGGTTGTTCATCGATGCCAATAAAGACGCTTTATTTTTAAGATTTTATTTTTAATTGTGTGAAGTATGTTTCTAGCATTAGCTATTGAAGCAGACTGCCTCATTTCTCCAAAAATCCCATTGTACAAAGTCATGTCAACAAATCCGATGTTAGCAAACCAGAAGTCTCACTGTGACTGACAGGCCGAGACCAACTCAGAGTCTTCTGATTGGCTAAACAATCGTGTGTTTTTGGGCTGGTGACAGGTGTGATTTCTCAGAACACTTATTTCAGTGATGTGTGTCAGGTAGTGGGACATTTTCTGTATACTGTTCCATAAAAATATTGCTTATGGCACATTTAAATAATACAACCTAAAGGATTTCACACTCACGCACACACACACAGGCACACTGTTTTGCTCAGTATGTAATCTCGGTTTGCCTCAGACTGACAGAAAACTCACCGCAGATCAAATAAACGCCTTTATTAATAAATCAGGAGACATTAGAGTCTGTCAAACAGTGTTTGATGATGACAGAGCGGCGGGCAGAGACTCCAGCGAAACACTGAGATTTTCTACAGCGCTCGGACACTTCATCTGTCTGTTCCTCATCCATAAAGCATTTCACTGTGACATCACATCAGACGCTACCAGATGATCTGCACCCGTTTAAAGATGCGGCCAAAAAAATGAGAGTAGATTATTACCAATTTTGATCAAATGTGACAATAAAGCCATTTATATCGTTGCTAAAGATTTCTATTTTTAAATAAATGCTATCCTTCTGAACTTTCTATTTATCTGAACAAAACGCATCAAAGTTTCCACAAAAATATAAAGCAGCACAATTGTTTTCAACATTGCAATAATCAGAAATGTTTCTTGAGCAGCAAATCTGCATATTAGAATAAGTTCACAAGGAACTTGTGACAATGAAGACTGGAGTAATGATACTGAATATTCACAGGAATAAATTACATTTTAAAATATATTACAATAGAAAATGTTATTTTAAATTGTAAAAATATTTCACAATATTACTGTTTTTACTGTATTTAAAATCAAATAAATGCAGCCTTGGTGAACATATGAGATATATATACTTGGCCCATACAGTATATATATATATATATATATATATATGGGCCAGATTTACTAAACAGGGCAAATTAGTGTTAGAGAGCAATGCTATAAAAGTGCCAATGGGAGGGGAAAATTCTGCATGTGATTGACTAACAATGCACACAATAAAGAACACAGACACAGCCAGATCATTTCTATAATGACCAATGCAATCTATTAAGAGCAGTGCAAATTACCGACATGCTTTTTTTGGACATTAAATAATGGAGCAAATTTGACAGTAATTTGACAAGTGCAAAAGTTAGTAAATCAGGTTGCGCGATTCAGCTGAATACTCTCCTCCCATAAATTTCACATCTGAAAGGGAAACTCCTACAAATGCATTTTCAATAAGGTCAGTCGCAAAAGTAACTGTGTCCATGCCCTTTCAGCGCTAATTCTTCACTGTGCATGGTCCCACTTTATATTAGGTGGCCTTAACTACTGTGTACTTACATTAAATTAACCATTTGGTACAATGTACTTATTGTGTACATACACGTTTTTACATTGCACATATTTTTAGAAATACTTATATGTAATTACATCTGTATAATTAATTTCTGTAATTACTTTTATAACTACACTGTTGACCCATCCCTTACACCCTAACCCATCCTTAAACCTATGCATACCTCCAAACCTGTCCCTAATCTTAGCTATATCCCACCTCAATAGCAGCAAAAGTGTTTTGCAATACAATATGACCATAATAAGTACATTGTGCATTGTATTTTTTGGTGTAAGTACATAGTAGTTAAGGCCACCTAATATAAAGTGTGACCCTGTGTGTCTTTAGTGAATCCTGACAGTACTATTTTAATGCCAAAAGACAGATTGTGCAGGTGCAATCTGGCCCTATATATATTGTGATCTTAAAGTGCTATTTCCATCTGATTTAATGCAAAAAATTGCTGGTATAAATGACTCTATTTAGGTTAATTCAGTGAAGTTAACAATACTTTTTACTCGAATGAAACAAGCTAATTTTAGGTTGATTTTTAGGTTGCGATTTATTTCAGTTTCATCACACACGCACGCACACACACACACACACACACACACACTTCTGTAAACAGAAAATATGTATTCACCATTGTAAAGACTGTAGAGTTTTGGAAAAATCATAGGTGTACAATTTTGTTAAAGCTTCATGGTTATTAGTTTTTTTCCGATAATTTCAAAATAGCATCCGCATTGCCAACCAGTCTGATGTTTACAACTCTTACAAAAGTCATAATCTAGGTGCAATTCATTGCACAAGACCTCACCGACGGACTCCTACAGGAATATATGAGCTGCCCTCTTCACCCTAATCTCAACAGACAGCAGGAGCGAGACACACTCCTCACAGCTGCAGATCCGGGACAGGCCGTCCGGCAGGTGAACACTTGAAATCTGCAAAACAGCGTGATTTCAGACTTTCAAGACTTTATGCGTCTGTTCTCGACTGAGACGGGAGTATGAACCTGCTCTTGACACAGAAATCAAACCGGCTTGTGTGTGTGTGTGTGTGTGTTTGTTTGTGTGCAGACAAAGACAAAGAAAGATAAACCTTTAATCTGCGAGGAGAACAGTCAGCGCTTTACATGGAGAGAAACAAGGTGGTGCATTTCATGCATGGAGGGTTTAAATTCTGAGTGCTAAACCTCAGATTAACCCTGACCTTCAGCCCAAACCCTGATCAAAACCACCAAACATCAATCACTGATGGAACTTCAGTCAGCCATAAACAGACATTAAATGAGAGCAGACTGAGTTGTGTATAGATGGAACTGCTATTTGATGTTCATTCAAATCTTTAGATCTTCAAATCTTCATCCAAGCTGCTCATGAAGTCGACTTGAGTTTTAATCTGGCCTGCATATTATTTTATGACACCTCAAACTCTTTTAATGTTACATTGCAAAATATACTAGTCATGTTTCAGAGTAAAATATGGCAACAAACTTAAATAAATTGAATTGAACTGCTAAAATTACTAAAACTGACAAAAAAAGAAGCTGAAATTAAATAAAAATAAAAAAGCAATACCAAAAATGACAAAACTGAAAATAAATAAATAAATAAATAAATAAATAAACTAATTCCGCTAATTCAAAACATTAATAAATAACACTAAAATAACACTGCTTTTTAGTATCGGTGGTTCAAAGATTATAGTGACAGTTTTTATAGTGACAAATTTTTGTTTTTGTTGTTTTTATTTGATATATTGTTTGCAGTTTGATTCTTTGTTATTCATTTTCTTACTAGCTGTTTACTTGTCTTGAATAATTAAATTAAAAAGCCTGAAGCAATGTGTTTACTTTACTGAATAACAGTTATAGGCTTCTTATGAATGTTTTCGTTTAATGTGTTACTATTTTATATTAAAATTCTTAAATAAAGAATAGTGTTCAATAGCATATGGCATCGAAACTGATATTCATTCATATATTAACTCCTGAAATGTTGGTATATCATGTCAAGCCCGGGGATGTGCAGGTATTGAGAAAGGAGCTTGTGTCCTAGAAACTAAAAACGGAATGGCAAATGCTCTGATGCGCCGCTCATCTACTGTAATGCTGTCATTTCAGAAGTGACGAGGATCAAATATTCATCTTAGCAGAGAAATCTAGCTGAGCTCCTCAAACCTCCTCTCTCTCCTGTATAAAACCAGATCAGCTCAATCTCTCTTCCCAGCTGAGCCCAGCACACACACACACACACACACACACACTCACGTTTGTTTTTGTGGTTTAAAGGGACTCTCCATAGGCATGATGGTTTTTATACTGTACAAACTGTATGTGCTATTGCACTACACCAACCCTACACCTAAACCTACCCCTTACAGGAAACTTTCTGCATTTTTAGATTTTCAAAAAAAACACCATTTAGTATGTTTTTTAAGCCTTTTGAATTACAGGGACATAGGCAGTGTCCCATAAACCACCTTCAAATTGTAATACCTCTGTCATACTCATGTCATTATACAAATGTTGTCCCCGTAAACCACAAAAACCAGTACACACACACACACACACACACACACACACACACACAGTAAGGCCTGTCTCAGATGGCCTGCTGGGAAGGTCCCGCTCAGTGATGGAGTGTAATTATTCCATATCAAACCATCCGCTCCATGGGAATACAGTGAGCTTGCTATAACAATACAACTGTACTGTAGTGATGTTTGTTCATGAAACACCAAAACCTTACACTGTGGCCTTATAGGTGATTCTGTAAAGACATTATATTCAGATGCAATTGTGTTCAAATGACACAGAATATGGAAGTAGCTACAGCAACAATATGGTGATACTTATTACTATATAAATTATGTGTTGGTTTGTTTGATTGCAGTGTATGTGCACTCAGATTTAACACACTAACATACACAAAGCCATCAAAGTGGTTGAAAACACATCCAGAGAGTTAACCACTCACATTACCTTTCATCTCTGCAACTACATTGAGTCATTTAGCAGGCACTTTTATCCATAGTGACTTGAAATGAGCAACTGCTCAGCTGGTTCATTCAGCCTTGCAACACTGTAAGGACATTTCTTGCAGCAGATAGTGAACTATTTGTTCCCCTTTCAGTCGGTCACTCCGAGTCACGTCGGATGACCGACGAAATTGGGATCTCGCCGGAGAAACCAATCCACTTCGAGTGTAACTAAACGAGCCAATGGACATTGGCATGTGATTATTGCATCCAGTTGCCGCTGATCACAGCGTGAGCATAAGAGGCAGCTGGTGCACCGCATTAATTCATCCCTTCGCTTCGGAGCCGAGCGGTAGTGGTTGAACCTACTGCTCTCCCTTTGCTAGAGAGTGTTCTGCTAGACGAGTGCGGGCGATACGGCGCAGCAGCGGTGGTCACGGTGTCCGGGAGAGCCACACTAGGAGTGTGCGGTGGCCAGATCCCCTGCGTGCTTCAGCACTAAAAGAGCAATTTCTCTAAAAGAGTAACACGGGTGATAGCGTCTTTTTAAAGATGTCTTATCACCTCTGCGTTTCTGGGTGTGGTCATTTCCTGGCGTCTCAGGATGGTCACGATCGCTGCCTCACGTGTCTGGGCATTCAGCACGCTGAGGAGGCTTTTGTGGATGGTTCATGTTCTTGTGGGGACATGACCATCTCGGAGTTGCGTAATAGACTCCGCTATGTCAAACATGGCAGAGTCCCTCTGCCTCTGCCGCGATCCGGCGTACGCGCCGCTGGATCCGGTGGAGTCAGAGGTGATTTGAGGATTACGGTGAGGGCTTCCCCAAGTGGAGCTCCTCACCCCTCAAGCACTCTGCAGCCGGTGGAGCGGTCGAAGGAGCGCGCTGGGCCCTCTGCTGAACCGGGTGCACCATGCGTTTCCTTCGGTGCCCCCACTAATGACCAGATGTCGGTCACTGCATCGGAGGGCGTGCCCTCTCTCTCCGGGGATGACGACCCGGCTGCGTTGCCCCCTTCGGGTGTGGTAGCGTTGTCCGAGCCAGACCCAGAGATGATGGCTATGCTTTCCCGGGCCGCTGAGAATGTCGGGCTCGTGTGGAATCCTCCACCGCGTCCTGATCCTTCGAGGATGGACGAGTGGTTTCTCGGTGGGGGTCGCGCTGATTCTCAGCGCCCCCCTCCGGTGCCATTCTTTCCGGAAGTGCATGAGGAGCTTACAAGATCGTGGAAGGCACCTTTCACTGCTCGAAACAAATCTTGTGGCTCCTCCACTCTCACCACCCTCGATGGTGGGGCCGCTTTGGAGTATACGGGCATCCCCTCGGTGGAGCGGTCTGGTGCCATGCAACTGTGTCCAACAGCCGCTACCACTCTGCGGGGTGACCCGTGTCTCCCCTCATGGGCCTGTAAGTATTCGTCAGGTCTAACTGGCACTGCTTATAGAGCCTGTGGGGAGGCGGCTTCTGCCCTCCACGCCATGGCGTTACTGCAGGTCCACCAGGCCAAAGTCGTGAAAGACCTGCACGAGGGTGGTCACGACCTGGCGGTTCTACATGAGCTGCGTGCTGCGACGGACCTCGCGCTTCGAGCGACGAAGGTGACCGCACAGTCTCTGGGTTGTGCGATGTCCACATTAGTGGTCTAGGAGCGCCATCTGTGGCTGTGTCTCGCTGACATGAAGGAGAAGGAGAAAGCCTGATATGCTCCCGTGTCGCAGACCGGCCTTTTCAGCAGCGCTGTAGAGAGCTTTTCCCAGTTACTCAGTTTTCTCGGCAGCCCAGAAGCAGACTGAGGCGATCAAACACATCATGCGCCGGAGGAAACCTGCTGCTTCAACCTGCTCAGCCTGCCCCTCAGCCTGCTCATCGCCGTCGGCGCCCCCCTGTGGCCACCCCCGCTCCCGCGCAGCCACAGCAGCCTTCCTCCAGGCAGCGTCGTGGAGCCGGTTGCAGGCAGGGTGCCCAACCCGTCCAGGCCCCCGCCAAACCTGGCGGCAAGCGCAAGTACAAGAGGCCCTGGGATGGACGACCCAGAGATGGAGGAGACTGATCGTCGGGAGATGGTGACTGCACCAATCTCTCCCCCGGAGGAGGGCCGGGTGGAGAATCTTTTGTTTCATTTTGTTCCGTACCCAAAACATCAATAAAGAGCAGTCTCCTCAATCTCTGGGTCTCAAGAGGAGGAGAGTGGTGATCCGTGCATCACGGGATCGCTTCCCTCCTCCTCTCTCGCCAGCAGGCAGCGTGTGGTTGCCCTAGAGCACCCCTCCTGCCAATTCGTGGAACCTGGTAAGGGCGGTAGCATTCCAGTCCCCGCTTCAAGTCGTCACACGCCGGGCTGTCACAAGCCTCAAGACTCAAGGTTCCTGTGTCTCCTCCCACACGAGGAGGAATCAGGTGAGTGTTACACTACACACCCAGACCCTATCCCCCGCCGTCACAGTCCCCCGCCGGTCCCTGTGTTCCACCTCGTTGCCCCACCGTGGGTACGTCGGTGGCCCCCGTTTGTCCCACTGGTACGGTCTCTCGGAGCCTGGCTAGCGCTCCCCAGTCCGTCTCGGTGGCTCCTGCGGACCATCAGACTCGGCTACGCGATTCAGTTCGCCTGGCGTCCATTCAATTCTCAATTCTCCCGCGACACAGGCCTTTCCTGCGATTCGCGTTCGAGGGTAGGGCATAGCATAGATAGCCCTTCGGGCTGTCCCTTTCGCCTCGCGTCTTCACCAAAGTCGCAGAGGCAGCCCTTGTTCCCCTGAGAGAACGGGTGTGCGCATCCTCGACTACCTCGACGACTGGCTCATACTCGCACAGTCTTGAGAGCAGTTCTGCGCACACAGGGACCTGGTGCTCAGGCACCTCAGCCAGTTGGGCCTTCGGGTCAATTGGGAAAAGAGCAAACTCGTGCCAACGCAGAGGATCTTTTTTCTTGGCATGGAGTTGGATTCGGTCAACTAGACAGCATGCCTCACCCAGGAACGTGCTCAGTCGGTGCTGAACTGCCTCAAGACTTTATCAGGCAGGACTGCGGTCCCACTGAAACTCTTTCAGAGGCTCCTGGGGCATATGGTTGCAGCTGCGGCCATAGTTCCGCTCGGTCTGCTCCATATGAGACTGCTTCAGCACTGGCTCCATGGCCGAATCCCGAGGTGGGCGTGGAAACGCGGTACTCACCGGGTTCAGATTACACCGGCCTGCCGCAAAACCTTCAGCCCGTGGTCAGATCCTTCGTTCCTTCAGGCAGGAGTGCCCCTGGAGCAGGTATCCAGGCATGCTGTGGTATTCTGGATGCCTCGGCCACCGGCTGGGGCGCCACGTACAACGGGCACGCAGGGTCAGGGGTTTGGACGGATCCCCAACTGCGTTGGCATATCAATTGCCTTGAGTTGCTGGCAGTATGCCTTGCCCGGAGCCACCTCAGAGGGCGCCTTCGGGGCAGGGACGTTCTGGTCCGTACGGACAACACTGCGACCGTTGCGTATATCAACTGGCAAGGCGGTTTACGCTCCCGTCGCATGTCACAACTCGCCCGCCACCTCCTCCTCTGGAGTCAGAAGCATCTGAGGTCCCTTCGTGCCATCCACATTCCAGGAGTGTTCAATCAGGCGGCTGACGAGCTGTCTCGAGCGGCACTTCCTGGGGAGTGGAGACTCCATCCCCAGGTGGTTCAGCTGATTTGGAGTCGGTTCGGAGTTGCTCAGGTAGACCTGTTTGCATCTCCGGAAACAGCCCACTGCCAGTGGTTCTACTCCCTATCCGAGGCAACGCTCGGCACGGATGCACTGGCACACAGCTGGCCCCAGGGCCTGCGCAAATATGCTTTTCCTCCAGTGAGCCTGCTAGCACAGACACTGTGCAAGATCAGGGAGGACGAGGAGCAGGTCCTGCTAGTGGCTCCATATTGACCCAACAGGACCTGGTTCCCAGGAACTCATGCTCCTCGCGACAGCCCCTCCCTGACCGATTCCTCTGAGGAAGGATCTGCTTTCTCAGAGACAGGGCACCCTCTGGCACCCATGTCCAGACTTGTGGAAACTCCATGTGTGGTCCCTGGACGGGATGTGGAGGTTCTAGGTGACCTGCCCCAGGAGGTAGCTCTCACTATCACTTCAGCACGAGCACCGTCCACAAGATGGGCCAATGCGCTGAAGTGGAACCTGTTTGTCGAATGGTGTTCCTCTTACCATGAGGACCCCCGGCGATGTTTGATCAGAGCCGTACTTTCCTTTTTGCAACAAGGGTTGGAGCGTAGGCTGTCCCCCTCCACCCTTAAGGTGTACGTTGCTGCTATTTCTGCCCACCACGACCCCATAGAGGGGAGGTCGGTGGGGAAGCACGATCTGGTCGTCAGGTTTCTTAGGGGGGCCAGGAGATTAAATCCTCCTAGGCCTCCCTACCCTCTTGGGATTTGGCATTGGTGCTAAAAGCCCTACAAACTGCCCCCTTTGAGCCATTGCAGTCAGTCGAGTGGAAGATTCTCTCTATGAAAACCCTACTCCTGACTGCGTTGGCCTCAATCAAGAGGGTGGGGGACCTGCAGGCATTTTCGGTCGACGAGTTGCGCCTTGAGTTTGGGCCGGCTGACTCCAGTGCAACACTGAGGCCCCGGCCCGGCTATGTGCCCAAGGTTCCTACCACTCCCTTCAGGGACCAGGTAGTGAACCTGCAAACGCTGCCCCTGGAGGAGGCAGACCCAGCTCTAGCTTTGCTCTGTCCTGTATGCGCACTGCGTCAGTACGTGGATAGATCTCAGAGCTTCAGGACCTCAGAACAGCTCTTTGTCTGTTACGGATGACAGCAAAAGGGGAAGGCTGTCTCCAAGCACAGGATGGCCCACTGGATAGTGGATGCCATCACCTTGACCTACGAAACACAAGGTGTGCCCTGCCCGCTCAGGTTGCGTGCTTGCTCCACTGGGGGTGTCGCATCGTCCTGGCCGCTGGCTTGTGGTGCCTCGCTAGCAGACATCTGTAGAGCTGCAGGTTGGGCGACTCCCAACACGTTCGCTAGGTTTTATAGCCTACGTGTCGAACCGGTTTCCTCCTGTGTTCTCACCTCAAACGGGTAGTGGCACTGAGAGGCCCGGCTCAGAGTCGGCTTACAGCGTTCTTACGTCTAATTCTCCAGAGAGTTCCTTAACCAGGCAAACCCTGTCGAGTCCTCCAGCACTCCGGCGTCTGGACGTGGCAGAGCATCCGGCGCCAGGCCTTTCAGCCAATGAATTCTTGAAATCTGATGTAAGGCTAGTGCCCATATGAGAGACCCTGCTGGGATCCCATATGTGTACTCCACGGTATGCTTATTAGAGCCGTGTTTCCCCTGGCAGACCACGTTCTGCCGTCTCTAATGATGCAGCCTAAGGCATCTCAGAGACTTCTATGTGCAATAAGGCCCTACGGGGTTACTTCACATGTCTAAATGTCACTTACCCCCTCTGGGAGGAGGTGACTCCGCAGTGTGCCTCTTCCAAGCGGAAGGGCACGCTTCCCAGTGTTGTCCTAGTCCTACTGTTTGGGTTGCTCAAGGAACAACAGTAGTTGACCTTCTCTGTGTAGAGCCCGGTCCTATCGTCTGCCTTATAGGAAGGATCAGGAGGCCTACACAGGGCACTGGAAGGGGCAGCTCCTGTGGCGCTTTGGTAGGGATCCCAATTTCGTCGGTCATCCGACGTGATTCGGAGTGACCGACTGAAAGGGGAACATCTCAGTTACGTATGTAACCCTCGTTCCCTGAAGGAGGGAACGGAGACATCACGTCCCGTCGCCACAGTCGCTGTACCACCGCTGAGCTGCCGAGTCAATGGCTCAGCTCCTCAGCGAAAGCATGAATTAATGCGGTGCACCAGCTGCCTCTTATGCTCACGCTGTGATCAGTGGCAGCTGGATGCAATAATCGCATTCCAATGTCCATTGACTTGTTTAGTTACACTCGAAGTGGATTGGTCTCTCTGGCGAGATCCCAATTTCGTCGGTCATCCGACGTGACGTCGGATCTAATATAATAACATTTTATTATATACATTTTAGTTTGCAAGTGCTATGTGACTGATCATACTGCATTAAATCTCATTTCGTCAAATAAATAAATAAATAAATAAACAAACACTGGCAATTTAATATAACAACATTTTATTATACATAAAATTTAGCTTGCAAGTGCCATATGACTGATCATACTGTATTAAAACTCCTAAATAAATAAATAAACTTACTGATAATAGATCTACTATAATAATAATATAATAATAATTTTATATTTAGTCAGAACACACGGCTGCTTCTGTAGATAGATGAATTTTGCTCACATTGTGACATAGTTACAGCACCTGTCCAGCAGCGAGCAACTGCAACTGCTGGACAGGTCCTGTAACTACAATCCTCCAAAATGATGTTGTCATGGACACCAGCTCTGTCACCTAATCCAGACTACACTTCCCATCACCCCTCTGGCTGCTCACCTGCTCATAGTCACCAATCATCCAGTCACAAGCACCAGCTGTCTCTCATTCCACCTGCACTGGTTAAAAGGACTCACCACACACACACACAGATTGTCTAGTCTCGTCTAAGACCTTCCAGAGTTTTGCCTTGGATTGTTACTCACCTGAAGTCTACTTACCTGTTGTTTGTTTGCACTCCCAAGTCTCCTGACTCCAAACTCTAGCGTCCAGGTACTTGTCTCCAGTCATCAGCTCTGTGTCTCCATCTCCAAGTGTCGTGGTCTCTTCCTACAAGAAAGGAAAGTGTTTACCTCTTCATCAAGTCCTGAAAACGTGTGTGTGTGTGTGTGGCTCATCACCTGTCTGATCTTCCTCCTGCTCCATCTGCTATGCCTATCTGATCACCTATTGCCTAAGTTATGCTGTTGTTTAATAAAGCCTGTTTGGAACGTCATTCATCTCTCTCTGGTCTGTGTACCCCTGACAGAAGACTAGACCACAACAGACAACAGACATTCTCTCCATAACCCAAGATGGCCGCTCTATCGAGCTCTATGTTGAGGAGTTCCTCCAGCTTGCCAACCAGATACCTTTGAATGATGGGACATTAAAGTGTGTTCTGGAGTGGTTTGGATGATCCGCTTTTCTTTCAAGTACCAGGAACGACAGCCCCTGGTACCCTGACACAATATATCGATCAAGTACTATTGCTAGAGGGTTCATCTTTCACAGTGGGTGAGATTGATGACGCTGGCGTTACTCAGTTGCTGACGCCCCAACCCCCTCCAGTTCTCCTAGTACCGTCAGTTTATTTTTCCGAGCCCACTCCAGTCCCCAAATTCAACCCAGACTTTGCTACAGTCCCCGAACTCCATCCAGAGTTGACTTCTACTCCCGAGTACAGTCCAATAAAAGGCTCCAGAATGCTCTCCAGAGTCCGGCCAGGAGCCCACTCAAGTCAAATTTTGGGGGGGGCCATATGCCCGTGGCCGAGCTGGCTAAGGCCACGGAGGTTCCGCCATGGCCTCCTGAGTCCCTTGATCCGCTGTGGCGACCCGGACTATCTGCTCCGCCATGGCTCCCTGACCCGCCCTGGAGGCCTGCCTTGTCTCTGCCCTGTTCTTGTTCTGCAGTAGCCTCCAGGGCGCCCACCCCCCCTCCCCGGTGGAACTGTTACGGCGTGGGACGCGCCTTCCGGGAGGGGGGGGAAGTACTGTCACAGTTACCAGCTCTGCCACCTAATCCGGACTACACTTCCCATCACCCCTCTGGCTGCTCACCTGCTCATAGTCACCAATCATCCAGTCACAAGCACCAGCTGTCTATAATTCCACCTGCACTGGTTAAAAGGACTCACCCCCCCCCCACACACACACAGATTGTCTCGTCTAAGACCTTCCAGAGTTTTGCCTTGGATTGTTACTCACCTGAAGTCTACTTACCTGTGGTTGTGTGTGGGGTGGTGTGTGTTTTTTTTTTTTTTTTTTTTTTTTTTTTTTTTTTTTAAATTACCAATTGTAATCAGAGTGTAAAAGTACAGAGCGATCTATAAACGCTATGGATGAGGCAATCAGTTTAACAATATATTTTGCACCTGCTCATACTTGCATCAAAACCTAATTGATTCACGATTCAATTAGGTTCATCAACAATTACCCCATCAACTTCGGTCAGAAATCTTGGTGTAATCTTTGATGACCAGTTGACCTTCAAAGAGCACATTGCAAAGACTGCTCGATCTTGCAGGTTTGCACTACACAACATCAGAAAGATCAGGCCCTTTCTGACAGAGCATGCTGCACAACTTCTTGTCCAGGCCCTTGTCATTTCTAGGCTGGACTACTGCAATGCTCTTCTGGCTGGACTTCCATCAAACACAATCAAATCTCTACAAATGATTCAGAATGCAGCGGCACGACTGGTCTTCAATGACCCCAAAAGAGCCCATGTTACACCTCTCTTTATCTCCTTGCACTGGCTACCAGTTGCAGCTCGCATCAAGTTCAAGACACTGATGCTTGCATATAGAACAACCACAGGCTCAGCACCCGCCTACTTCCACTCACTATTACAAATCTACACCCCCTCCAGAAGTCTGAGATCTGCTAGTGAGCGACGCCTCGTGGTACCATCACAGAGAGGCTCAAAATCACTCTCCAGAACATTCTCATTCACCATTTCTGGCTAGTGGAATGATCTTCCCACCCCTATCCGGAATGCTGGATCCCTATCAGTCTTCAAGCAACAACTGAAAACTCATCTCTTTCAGCACTACTTGACTTCATCCTAAACTTAAAAAAACAAAACAAACAAAAAAAAAACTTTCTCTTTACTTATTCCTTCCCTTGCTAACTTGTACTTATTTGAACAATGCCTGAGACTTGTTGTTACGAGCACTTCCTCTGACTGATTGCCTCTTCAAGATGAATCGCTTTATGTATTCCCCAATTGTAAGTCGCTTTGGATAAAAGCGTCTGCAAAATGACTAAATGTAAATGTAAAACGCAGACGTTAGCACTTCAAAGTTCTCGGAAGCATGCGTGTGCATGACGTCGGGTCTTTTGTGGACGTGCGCTGACACCTGCTCTCTAAACGCAGACCTCTCTGAGCCGAGATGTGAATTCCCAGCGCCGCTTTAACATGAATGAACTCACACTGGAGTCAAAGAGACAGAGCGGACAGGAGCTCCCATCCATCATCTCATGACAGCCTGACACCAGGCCTTATGAGGGAGCAGAGATGCTCACGGAAAAACACACATGTGCTCCAGCAAAGCAATAGAGGCTCGTAATGAGTCTGTGCGGATGGCAAATATGGAGAGAAAATGAATTCATTTGTCCATATTATCACATACTGACATTTGCTGTGATGGAATTCACTAGGTATATAAACATGCAAACACACACACTCACACACGCACCCACAAGGCGGTGTGTGTGGACACTGTTATATGTGTCTGAGAGAGTCAATATATTCACACTTGAAAATCATGCTGTCAATTCCATAACATCTTCTTCCATCTTCATTGGCAATCATTCATCAGATTGTTTGTGTCAAAATGAAAGACTTTCATTTGCTGCCTCTGTGTGTGTGTGTGTGTGTGTGTGATGCACAACAGCAGTCAAGCTGAGTACCAAGGGACAAAAAAGCCACATCAACGCCTGTGAACTGTAAATTGCCTATACATTTTCTAGGTGATTATTATAGAGACTGGCCTTTATCACACACACATCCTTAGTTTTTAAGAATTCTAGACAATGTAATCTTCAATTTTAAAATAAATACATAAAATGAAAAAATACTAAAATATTATAGGAACGGTGCACATAAAGAAGTGAAAATTCAATAAAATAAAATAAAAATCTGTCATTATTTACTGGCATGACATGGCATAGCAAAATAAAATAAAATAAAATAATGGGAACAAAATTATGTTTGTGTAAAGTTATATTGTGTAAAGTATAACTTTAATATAACTAATATAAAACAAAACAAAAAATAATAAAACACAATGAACAAAACAAAATAAATATATATTATAAATAAATAAATAAATAAAAGTAAAGAAAAAAAGGCAAATAGAATCCCAATAGAAACTGTTTTTAAAAAGTTATATTGTACAAAAAACACAAAACAACAAAACTGATCAAATAAAATATAAAATAAAATAAGATATAAATAATAAATAAATATTACAACACAATAATAATAATTTCACATATTTTTTTCAATGGAATACAAAAGATGAATACTACAATATGAGTATTGAGTAAATAGAGTTTAGCTAGATAGAATAGATAGAGTGAACTATTTCTTTAATGAGCTTTCAGAATACTCTCTCACTGTACTGTACATGAATACAGTGATCAGCAGTAATTGGTTTCAGGGTTTGCAGTTCAGATTTAGCCACTTTTCTCTGAGGTGTCAGGAAGCCAAGAAAAGGATTAAAGCAGATGTTTCAATGGTTCATCCGAAAACCTTTCTCTCCTATTAAAGGACTCTCACATGTAGTGAGAATTGCAACTGCTCATGTACCAAAGCATCTCTCAGGACCTCCATCTCAACTTAATGTGTTTCATCAGAATTTACAGCTCCTTCTGAATGCAGAAAGATGCTTTTTGGCAGCAGAATGCTGCAGTTATGGCATCTACCAGCAATGGATAAATGGATCATGCTAACCTGACAAACCTTGAACTTTTGTCAGGTTCTTAGTCCGGAAACAGCTACATGGTGAGCATGACTTTGATGAAAGCCAAAAGTGGTTTTGTAGGACTACACGGCCCCTTCCTGTCTAAATGGACAGTTATTGATCAGAATAAGCAATGTTTGGACTTGGTCTGAAAGTCAAAAGTCTGGCTGTCATGCTAATGCTAAAGGAGGCGTTTTAAGTTTTTTATTTTTATTTTTATTTTGTTTGTCTAAAAGACACTGACAACGTCAAACCATCAAAGTCTTGTGTTGATCTCTCTTACACTTTCTGTCTTTGTCTTTCTCCTTCAAACACACTCATGGCTGTCCAGTCGAACGGCTCCCTCCGCAGACGTAAATCCGGGCGTCTCCATGCCCTTCACGCTCCGCGCCGGCCGGATCAATGAGTGCTTGCATTTTCCATTTATCTCAGGAAACACCCACACTTAGGCCAACATGCATCAGGCTGTAACAACCTCAATTATCCCTGCTGAATTTACGGGGTCTGGTGTAAGAGCTCAGATGTTCAACATGCAAAAGAATGACAGAAGCTTGTTTAATGAAGTCCTCTTATGACCCAGAGTGTTGTTAGAAAACTCATTTGATTATAGAGAGCCATTGTATTTAATGAGAAACATTTGCCTTATGTTTGTACCGCTTTATTAGCATTTTCTAAAAATGGGATTGGGAGGTTGGTGTAAATAAAAAGGATATTCTGGGATATTTTCACCTTAATGTCCATTTACAGCATCTGTGGCATGCTGTTGATTACCAAAGACAATCATCTCGACCTGTCCCTGAGTTTGCATAAACAGAGCAGAAAACGTGTTTACTGTAATACACTTCCAATGCAAAGCTAGCAGGCCAACTGGCAGCACAGCTAATACACGTTTAAAATATACTATCAAAACATGCCATTATTGCAAAATAAAATAAAATAAAATAAAATAAAATAAAATGAAATGAAATGAAATGAACAAGAAACATAATCAGTCTGTTTGTGTAAATATATATTGTCTAAAAAAAGACAAACCATAACAAAATAAAAAGCAAAATATGAAACTGAAAAAAACGCCACAAAATTCTATACAAACAAACAATAAATAAATTAATTAATAAATTAATTAAAAATAAAATATAAAACAGAGCTAAATAAAATGGGGAATAGAATCCCCCAGAGTCCCCTAAAATATAACACAACATAACAACATAAAAAGAAAATACAAAAGAAAAAAAACACAAAATAAAACAAAATACAATAAAATATCTGAAATAATAAAATAAAATAAAATCACCCTCTCTGTGTAAGGTTATATAGATGTTTAAGCATGCTAGAGGGTTTAAAAAAAGAAATATGAAGGTGAATTATTCCTTTAAACTGAAAATAAGCCAGAAAACCTTTCAAATTAGAAGTGATTCTGTTCTGTAAACTGTCAGAGTACGGAGATGCTCTCTCTTTACATCCCGTCTCGCGCTAATTTACACCTGATCAAAAATATCTCCCAACGGCATGAAAAGCGCAGCAAACGTGGAGGCGCACGGCATGATGGGACAGGATATACATCTCAGAAAACAGCTCCAGATGGAGAAATACTATTCATCACTCTGTTTTTCAGGAAAAATAAAGAGGGTGGAAAGTGTTTCTTTTAAATTATGATTTAAAAACGGCAGTACTGTATCCCAGGGAGCTTTTATATGAAAGCAACAGACAGACGCTATTGAAGCAAAATAATTAAAACCATTTTCTGTAATTTTCTACGAATCTCTCTCGACGCACATCCCTGCAGTGTGTCTCTTTGGAATGGCATGGGCAGCCCAGAGCCTGCTGGGAAAAATCATTATGTATAATTACTGTGTCTCTGCCTATCACTTTCATTTCAACCGCAAATACAATTTCAGCTCTCATAAAACACAAAGAGGAAGCGACAGAGACGAAAAAAAGAGATGTTCATATCTGTTCCGCTTTCCTGTTTCTGTTCTCCGGTGTTTCACTGTCTTGCAGGATAATGTGTGTCTATAATGGAGCACAGGGTGAACGCTTAAAAACAAAACAGCAACAAAATGAATATTTACAGCAAATATCAACCTGAAATTAAATTGTCCAACATATTATATTGTAACAGGCTCTTAAAGCACTCTCACACCAAGCTAAAGTCTGTGTGACAATCTGGACTGGATTTCGGCTCGTATCAGTGATCGTTCACATTCTCCTATTCATCTTCTCCATGTTCATTTCATAAATAAACTTCAGTAATAGGTTTGAGGCCATGAACCAAACCAACCAGCTCTGATATGAATAACTTTACAAGCTTTGATTTAAAGCAAAAATATATGAAAAGGCAAAGCACTTGACAATACATCTACTGAAGTCCTGTGAATGACAGAAAAGAATCAAAACAATATTATATATTATATAAAGCCACAGTATACAACTATAAACTGATTGTCATTAATTATAAATGCAAGAACAATATATTTTAAGATTATAACAAAATTTTCAGAAATATACTAATATATACAACATCATTCAAAAGTTTGGGGGTGCTAATATTTTTGACAAAAGTCTCATATGTTCAGAAAGGGTGCATTTATTTGATCAAAAATACAGTAAAAACAATAAAATATTATTTTAATTTAAATTAACTGTTTTCTATGTAAATATATTGTAAAATGTATTTTATTCCTGTGATGTAAAGCTTAATTTTCGGCATCATTACTGCAGTCTTCAGTGTCACATGAACCTTTAGAAATCATTCTAATGATCTGCTGCTCAAGAAACATTTCTGATTATTGTCAAAGTTGAAAACAGTTGTGCTGCAGATTTTTTTTGTCATGATCATGATCATTTGATGAATAGAAAGTTCAAAAGAACAGCATTTAAATTTTATTTTTTAACTTTATTGCCACTTTTTTTTAAAACTCATTATTCAACTGAATTTCCAACATTTTAACATAAAAAAATTCATTGTTGCATATTGTCTCACAAATTGTACTATTTAAAAGAAAAATGGTGGGTAGAATGTATGCAAACACGGCCACAGTCTAACACACATGATCCCATCAACATCTATAGCTGATGGTCAATGTCAATCTGTCTTAAGAAACAGGGTGAGCCAATCATGTTCATCGCTTCAGTGGTTCTCATGGTAACAGGATGCCTGTATGCTGTAGCAAATTACCAGTGTGACTGTGCACACACATTCTGTTGTCCTGTAAGTGATGTGTGAAAGGCGGTAAACAGCCGGTCGTGTTTGTTTCGCGGGACGCGCTTGCAAGGCCTCGACCTTTGGGATTGTTACGGGAATTGCAAGAGCATGTGCATATTAAAGGAGTAAGGGGAACAAATTAAACACACACACACACACACATACACACAAACTCTTGTCCCTTGGTAGAGACTCTCATTTCTTACCCTGAACTTGACAAGCATCAAAGCAGAACAAATGTCGGCTAATTATATCCAAAATAAAATGAATGCATTCTGTGACCATGAAAAATTCCCTATTGCTCCGCTCAGCAGGACACACACACGACTCATTCTCACGGCTTAAAGGCATAATGAAAGCTGTGGTTAAATGGCAAAGCTTCTTGATGGGGTTTAAAGAAATAGTTCACCCAAAAAACGAAAATTTGCTGACAATTTCATCACCCTCAGGCCATCCAAGATGTAGATGAGTTTCTTTCTTCACTAGAACACCAATGGATCCTCTGCAGTGAATGGGTGCCATCAGAATCAGAGTCCAAACAGCTGATAAAAACATCACAATAATCCACACCACTCCAGTCCATCATTTAACATCTTGTGAAGCCAAAAGCTGCGTGTTTGTAAGAAACAAATCCATCTTTAAGACATTTTTAACTTCAAACCTTTGCTTCTGGCTAAAATATGAGTCCTTTTTTGCATAATATTGCTTTCTCCAGTGAAAAAGTCATCTTGTCTGAATCAGCAGAGAAATCTGCACAGATCAAGCACCTTATACAAACCAAAACAGTCCAAGACAAATATGTACTATAGGTGGATTTTGATGTGAGAGGACAACAGGAGATGGACTTTTTCACTGGAGGGAGTGTTATTATGGAAGGTGAGTAAATCTTCAGAAAACCTTTATTTTTGCGTAAACTATTCCTTTAACAAGTGGGTTAAACGTCATCTATCTGTCCTACAAGGCCAAACCACTCAACTCATCCTCAACCACTGAATTCATTCCAGATGCAAAGTCTTTGACTTCCGCTGCATGCAAATGACTTCACCAAAGCCAACGTTTCATTGGCAGGCCAATTGGGACGGGGGCGGTTCCGCAATCATCCGCAGCTTATAACATCAGGACGTTTGTTGCGTGCAAGTCATGCGCTGAATATTCCACTGGCCTATCGCTGTTAATTTGTATGCAATTATGATAATACTCCTCATTCCGTGTGGCTGATAAGCATCTCTTTGCAAATGGAAGGAAAAGTGAGTGAAAGTGAAATGCGGATGAGGGAATGCCGTTGAGAGACTCACTAATGAGGGCTTCTCCAATCTCTCTGGACTGATGTGGTTGATCCCTAATGGAAAGCAAATTGAAAATCAGTGGTTCCGTCGGGGGCTGCGTTAACCTCTGCTCCATGTGCACATGCTGCAATCAACAGTCCCATCAGGGATGATGTTAACACTGGGAAAGCATGGTTGCCGTGGTGATATGAGATGCAGACGGGACACACACGGCTCCAATGGGTTCAGCTACAACCGGATGCCCTAATGGAAACTTTTTGATGCCAGGAACCCCCTTGCGAGAGACTCTATAGTTAGAGTGCAATATATTTAGAATAATTTTAAATATTTAGAATTTAGAATTTTCATATCAAATATAATTTCATATATTACATATAAACTATTTTAAAGACAGAAAAGCCAGAAAAAAATACAACAACAAAACACAACGTATATGATGGCTTGAGAAATAGGACGTTTTCTGTCCTGCACTCAATGTAAATGTTGTTGTATCCCCTTTCATATGCTAATTTCACAAGCATATATGTGAATGTTTATGTACACATACAGTAGCCGATATAGCTTTTGTAGAGCAGACATCAGAAAAAAAATATGCACAGTCATATTTAAATTTAATATAAATATTATAAATAAAAATATTGTAAATATATATTATATATTATATTTTTTAAATATTTTCATGTTAAAAAAAATATTTTTTTTGCAGCACAATTGTGTAATTTTTACTATCATTTAAGTATAATTTTTAGTATGTAAATCTTTTTATGTTATAAAAAGATTGACTTGTTATAATTTCAGCCTATCTCATAATTTAGACATTTAGACTTTTTTAGGTTATAATTATGATGTCATGAACTTTTTGTTTCATAATTATGACTTAGAATGTCTTAGTATGATTATATTTAGACTTGATAATAATATTATTTGAATATTTGTGTCATAATTTATTTTATTTATTTATATGTTCATTGTATTCCTTTGCATAATATTAATTAATTGAAATTCATAAAATATGACTTTTTATTTTTTGTATTATTTATGTATATACTGTATGTATGGCATTATTATATTTATATATTATTAATTTATTGTAATTAATAAACTATGATTTTTATGGTATCATTGTGCCTTTTTATTTATTCTATTTATTCATAAATTTATTATTAATTTGTTGTAATTAATAAATTAGGACTTAGTATGTCTTAGTATGATTAGATTTATTTTTGATTTGAATATTATTTTAATATTTGAGTATTATTATAAAATTATTGCCAGTACCTCAGCATCATCTCTTTATATGAAGTGGAGAAGGATAAGAAGAACCAGGAGGAGTACAATAACAACTCATGTTTGTCAAACAGCCTTTATCATGTTAGAAAAGTACAAATGAAAGCGAGGGATGTGAGAGCTGCTCTTTAATAGGACGAACACACTCCAGCCTCATTTACATGAGCCGCCCGCTCTGAAAATAAAGCTCGAGTTGTGCCGCCCTGCAGTCAGGCCACTGAACCCAATTAACAACAGCCCGACAAAGACACAAAGAGAAACCAAGAAATACAAAGCGAGAAAATGCACGGCCATTAGAAAACACTGGATTTATCATTTAGGAGAAATTCTGCTCTTTTCCCAGACTTCCCTGCAGCATGATGTGTTAATTGAAAGCGGGCAGCTCTTATGTGTGTTTAGATTAGTGTGCTGTAGTGTTTTATGGTCGGGGATTACAGCGTGCCGTTTCCCTGAATCTGCGATGTGCAATGGTGTCGATAAACCTTGGAGGAATTCTCTCCCTCATCCGCACGCTTTCCTTCACTCTTACATTTCATTCTTTCCCTATTCCCTGCTTTTTTCTCGGGAAGCTCTCACTATGCCGGTGGAGTATTTTCATGTATCCATTTCCTTTAATTCAGTAGCTGTATCACAGAAACACACCAGCAGGGACTCATTTTCATCAATAATGCAGCTAAAGTGCCTAGATTTTTCCTGAGCTTACACAAATCACCTGTGCTGTCATGTTGCTGCACTCGCCAAGTATGAGTAATAAGCTACTTCGGATCCGTGCAAGCGTGTGTGTGTGTGTGTGTTCTGCGCGCTGACCTATATTTAGAGGAAACCGCGAGGCATGCGCTGATTAAATAATTTGGAGAAAGTGAGCACAGATACACAGAGATGTACAGACTAAACACAGCGTAGAGCTGCTGTCGGGTCGGGAAACATTTGACGCTGCACAGTCATTCACTGTCAGCTCATCTACACCTGTTCATATGGAAAATTCAACATGCCAGTACATTTTTCCTTCTTTAGAAATTTGCACTGCATAATTTTTTTTTTCAATAGTACTGGAACAGTAAAGGAAGTTAAAAATTAGGAGAAAAAAATCAAAATTATGAGATACTAGATCATAATTGTGGGTTAAAACATTAAAATTATGAGATATAAAGTCCATATTATGACAGAAAAAACAATTATAACAAAAAACAAGTTGCCTTTTTGTCAGAATTATAACTTTTTATTTTATACTGCAATTATGATTTAGTAGGTAATAGTTTCAACGTTTTGTCATAATTATGAATTTTTACACAAATTGTCCTAATTTACTTAATTATTTAAGTTCTAAATAAGATTTATGGCATATTTTCTCCTTTTTATGTCATAACCATGACTTAGTACGTCATAATTACAACTTTTTATTTCATATTTGTGACTTTATCTGATAAATATCACTTAGTATGTAAATATTTTCACTTTTTTATGTCATAAATGACTTGTCAGTCTATCAATTTGTCTGTCATAATTATGTCAATTTATATTTTTTTCTCTCTTAAATATTACTTAATATCTGGGAGTTTTGCATTTCTGTCATAATGTAACTACAGTATTTCATAATTATGACAGTATGTCAATTTAGACTTACTAGATTTACTAGATTTTTCATTTCTTAAATATAACTTTATATATTATATTACTTTATTACTTATAATTGTAACTCACAATTTCATCTCATAACATTAGTAAGTATTCTGACTTCTGACATAATTATGATTCATTATACCATTTTGTCTTTTTGTTATAATGACTTATGTCATAATTTATTTTTTTATCACATAAAGATTACTTAGTATGTACGAATTTTGACTTTTGTCAAAATGATAACTTTCATGATTATGACTTAGTATGTCAACTTTTTCATGTCTTAAATACTACTTAGTATGTAAGATTTTTGACTTTATGTCATAAATATGGCTTATGTTATCATTTTCTCATAATTACATCATAATAATTTCAACTGTTCATGTCAGATATTACTTAGTATGTAAAAAGTTAGACTTTTATGTCATAATTATGACTTAGTACGTCAATTTGTCTTTAAATGTCATAATTATGACTTTTATGTCATAATAACTTCAATTTTTTCATCTCATAAATGTTACATAGTATGTACGAATTTGGAATTTTCATGTCATAATCATGATTTACCAAAGTATGATTACAACCCGAATTCCGGAAATGTTGAGGGACGTTTTTTAAATTTGAATAAAATGAAAATTAAAAGAATTTCAAATCACATGATCCAACATTTTATTCACAACAGAGCATAGATAACATAACAAATGTTTAAACTGAGAAATTTTAAAATTTTATGCACAAAATGAGCTCATTTCAAATTTGATACCTGCTACAGGTCTCAAAATAGTTGAGATGGGGGCATGTTTACCATGGTGTAGCATCTCCTCTTCTTTTCAAAACAGTTTGAAGACGTCTGGGCATCGAGGTTATGAGTTTCTGGAGTTTTGGTTTTGGAATTTGGTCCCATTCTTGCTTGATATAGGTTTCCAGCTGCTGAAGAGTTCGTGGTCGTCTTTGACGTATTTTTCGTATAATGATGTGCCAAATGTTCTCTATATGTGAAAGATCTGAACTGCAGGCAGGCCAATTCAGCACCCAGACTCTTTTACTGCGAAGCCATGCTGTTGTAATAGCTGCAGTATGTGGTATTGCATTGTCCTGCTGAAATACACGTCGTTTGGGGGGGAGCATATGTTGCTCTAAAACCTTTACATACCTTTCAGCATTCACAGTGCCTTCCAAAACAATCAAGCTGCCCATACAGTATGCACTTATGCACCCCCATACCATCAGAGATGCTGGCTTTTGAACCGAACGCTGATTACACGCTGGAAGGTCTCCCTCCTCTTTAGCCCGGAGGACGTGATTTCCAACAAGAATGTCAAATTTGAACTCGTCTGACCATAGAACACTTTTCCACTTTGAAACAGTCCATTTTAAATGAGCCTTGGCCCACAGGACACGACGGCGCTTCTGGACCATGTTCACATATGGCTTCCTTTTTGCATGATAGAGCTTTAGCTGGCATCTGCAGATGGCACGGCGGATTGCATTTACCGACAGTGATTTCTGGAAGTATTCCTGGGCCCATTTAGTAATGTCAATGACAGAATCATGCCGATGAGTGATGCAGTGTCGTCTGAGGGCCCGAAGACCAGGGGCATCCAACAAAGGTCTTCGGCCTTGTCCTTTACGCACACAGATTTCTCCACTTTCTCTGAATCTTTTGATGTTGTTATGCACTGTAGATGATGAGATTTGCAAAGCCTTTGCAATTTGACGTTGTTTTTAAAGTATTCCACAATCTTTTTACACACTCTTTCACAGATTGGAGAGCCTCTGCCCATCTTTACTTCTGAGAGACTCTGCCTCTCTAAGATATCCCTTTTATAGCTAATCATGTTACAGACCTGATGTCAATTAACTTAATTAGTTGCTAGATGTTCTCCCAGCTGAATCTTTTCAAAATTTCTTGCTTTTTCAGCCCTTTGTTGCCTCCGTGCCAACTTTTTTGAGACCTGTAGCAGGCATCAAATTTGAAATGAGCTCATTTAGTGGATAAAAGTGTAAAATTTCTCCGTTTAAACATTTGTTATGTTCTCTATGTTCTACAGTGAATAAAATATTGGCTCATGTGATTTGAAAGTCTTTTAGTTTTCATTTTATTCAAAAAACAAAACAAAACAAAAAACGTCCCAATATTTCTGAAAATCAGGTTGCATTTTTTCTTATGTCAGAAATGGGCTTCTATAATACTTTTATAATATATATTATACTACAATAATTTTTTTTCATCCATAATTGCTTAATTTACTCTTAATAGTATTACAGCATTAAATGACCACATCAAATGTTTTGTTCTGGTTACAATACTTCATGTTACTTGTTTTCTCCTTATCATTTTTTCTATTCTCACTGTTACAAGTATTAAAGCACTACTAGTGCTACTATTCCTCACTCTACAGTCCACACACTGCATCTTGCTTGCTTTCTTGAGGCTTTGTCATGTTTTCTTATTAACACAGCTCACATGTAAACCCAAACACACCCATAATTCCTCGAGATGCTGTTCACGGCTGAATTATTTAATTGCATTAATTTCATCGCATCAGCTCACAGATTCTAGGGCGTCACGAACGTCATCCAACAAGGGACTGTCCCGCGAGTGTGTGCGCACACGAATGCATGAGGGAACACACACGGTGCGGTTTCCTGGCCCAGTTTGTGCGGTTTGTTAACGCTCTGCGCTAATGTCGAGCTGTATCTGTAGCGGGAGGAAGAGGAGAGGTCGTTACATAAGTGTCTAGACATCAATGACAGTTCAAAGGATTCATTGCAGCAAAAAGTTAATTAGCCAGTGATTCCACCCCGCGTATTCTCATCAGCTCCTCTCCACCTCTGTCTTTCATCTCAGTGGCTTTTGAAGCACACAGGCCTGTTCCAATACCGCACGGGATTGTGGCTCCCGCTTTCCGGTGACATACTTACAACGGAAGTGCTTTTCAGGCGAGAGATCTGAGACGACGGTGAGCTAAACCTCTGAGCCATTTCAGTGTGTTATTTTATATTTAATTATTTCAGGAGTTATGTAAGGTAATGAAGACGGGCTTTGGGACTGACAGAAAGAGTCTCTGAAAAAAGATATCGGTTTAGACTAAAAGGGACAGTTCACCTGAGAATGAACATTTTGTCATTATTTATCACATTTTTCCAAACGATGAGTGTGTGATTTTTCCCCTCCCCTGTGGAACACAAAGAAGAAATGTTCACACAGCTATTCTTCACACAGTGACACATTAAACTGATCAAAAGTGACACTAAAGACATTTATAATGTTACAAATGATTTCTGTTTCAAATAAATGCTGTTCTTTTGAACTTTCTATTCATCAAATAATCCTGAAAAAAATATTGGGCAGCACAACTGTTTTTACATTTATAATAATCAGAAATGTTTATTGAGCAACAAATCAGCATATTAGAATGATTTCTGAAGGATCATGTGACACTGAAGGCTGGAGTAATGATGCTGAAAATTCAGCTTTGCATCACAGGAATAAATTACACTTTACAATATATTGCAATAGAAAACTGTTGTTTTAAGTTGCAATAATATTTCACATTACTGTAGTGTAACATTATATTTTATTTAATGTAATTAAAGACAGAAAGGCTGCATGACCTGCAATGGTAATCAAAAATATTTCCCCCTCCATGAAGCTTTGGGTGAGAGGTAAATCATTCTGCTGAAAATTCAGTTTTACATTACAGAAATAAATTACATTTGAACATATATGCAAAAAGAAAACATTCTTTTAAATTTCAAAAATATTAAACCATTTTACCATTAAACCATTTTTTTCTGTATTTTTTGGTCAAAAAAATGCAGCTTTAGTGAGTCTAGACATAAAAAAAAAATAAAAATAAAAATCTGACATCACATTCAGATCCTTGTCAGATTAAACAAGATTTTCAGTAGCTTTTCGGAGCCTGAAAGACATCATGAAGATTCATCAGCATTTCTCTGATTGAGAAAAATTGCATTTTTGAGGCAACATGAAGATGTTGAGAACTGTAAATAATGACAGTTTTCATTTTTGGGTGAACTATCCCTTTAAATCTAAACTGACAGATATTTGTACTATTATGCCCTCATTTGTTTTTTCTTAAAATGTTTTATACATAAAGAAATTGAGAGTACTTTTGACAAAATGACTTCATTTGCCAAGATACCAAAGTCTCAATCAAAAGTCAAAGATGTCAATATGAACTCTCACCAAATGATCTGAGCTGCTAACCACATTCATTTCATAGCTCTACACTGTTACTGTAAGTCAATAAATGTATTTTTGAAGACACTCTGATAAATAAAACACTACTGAGAGCTCCATCAAGTCTCCTGAGCTCTCTAACGACCAACCTCCAAGCAGTAAAATAGCCCTCTGTCGAGTTTGTGAGACATCTTTGTGAAGGTCAATGAAAACTCAACCTGGAAACATCTGCACGGCCATCTGGCGGACGTCTCCTCACCTCTCCAAAGACATCTGCTGCTCCGGGAGCCACGGCAACGTCCCCATGAGCTGCCCAGGGTCCTGAACTCAACATAGGGGTCTGTGTTACTGCCTGCTTGGAAACTAATGCTTCCTGTGGGAGGATAATGGACCAGGTGCTGGTCGCTCACAATGGACGCGTGCCCTTTAGAATTACCCTGGATCTGGGGATCAAATTCACACAACTTCACATGTTTTTACCTGTGAACCACTAGATACTCCTCAAGGATTCATATTCATTGGTTACAAGCCATATGCCAAAAAAGAGAAAAAACTATCCAAAATATATTTCTAAATATAATGTAAATATATGTTAAGTGAAGTAAGTATATGCTGAGTAAAGCTCTATAATATTATATATTTTTGAAATTGAAAATATATTTAGTTTCAGCGTATTTTAGGGGCAAGAAAATGCATTTCCAATCCTACAGTATATATATTTTTAAAAATATATGTATATATTTTGAAAATATATGTTCAAAAATATACAAAAAAAAAAAAAAAAAAAAACTAATCTAACAATATTGTTTTGGAGCATTTTTTGGAGCATGCCAAAATGTATTTGAAAATGCAGTTTAGAGACAAGAAAATACATTTTCAATTGTATACTGTAAGTTTGGATTGATTGTTTGATCGGGGTTCAAAAATATACAAAAATGCTCCAAAACAATCTTGGTAGAAAATATATTTATGTAAATATATTTTGAAACATATTTTAGCTTTTTTTGTATTTTGTGTTTTGAATGCTTTTTTTTTTTTCAAATTTTTTGTACATTTTGAAATATATTTAATAATATTTTTGAAAATATTTTTTGCCATATGGGCTGTGGTTCTGACACACTCGATGTCGGTCGGAGAAAGCCTGATCACATGATTTGGTTGCATTTTTCACATGAAATTATAATTAATGCACACACTGTACGTTTGCTCTCTTTGTGGACATGCATTATGATTGTATGTGCATTATATTTAGCTGTGTGGTTTACAATGAAGCTCCACACTTATACTCCGTCCGAGGCAATGGTTCAAAACACTCATGTAAAGTATGAGCAATAATAACAGAAATGCTTGACTCAGCAAACACCACTAAATATTTTAGCATTTATCTTTTGAAACTTTTTCTATCTCAAAGCATCAAAACACATGCTAAAATCCAAAGACATCAGAGGCTTTGCGAAATCTTCTGAAACAAGGCTCCTCCTGTGAGAATGGGCTGAACAATACATTTCACAGATCTGGAGATGAATGGAGCTGAATGAATGATCTACTGTACAAAATCACACTGTTAAACACTAAATTAAACCTCGAAAGTAGATCGTCCGCTGCAGTACTCTGGTTTATTGTTACTTCAGCAGTACTGCAAATACACAAAACATTTTCAAGAAATGCTTTGTTGTTTTTTTTTCATATTCTCTCCGGGAGAGAGAGAGAGAGAGAGAGAGAGAGAGAGAAAGAGAGAGAGAGAGAGAGAGAGAGAGAGAGAGATGAGGGGGGAAGCTCTAAGCCGATTAAAAGCTGTAAATAGGCTTAAACATTGACACAACTGAGAGCCCAAACAAATATGCCCCTTTATTTCTCAGCAGGACTCAAACGGAGGATTGCGAAAGCCTGAACGTACAAACCCTTTTCTCTCTTTGCTACTAAATCCCCCCTCCCCCTTTTTTTCCTTGAACAGATAAACAGACTTTGTTCTATCCCCGGGTTATATTTTTCTAATATGCTAAGCAGTTGTCCTACAAACAGAAGCGTCTCACAGGTGGAGTGGTAGTTTACACCTTCATCATGTCGGGTGTGTTTTGTTTGCTCAGACAGCAGTCAGATGGGACTGGCGCGAACACGAGAGCTTTTTATCTTTGTTTATTTTTAAAAGCGATGACAGAGAACGTCAGTGAATGCAGCCACAGCAGAGTGTGTGTGTGTGTGTTTGTGTGTGTGTGTGTGTGTGTGTGTGTGTGTGTGTGTGTGTGTGTGTGTGTGTGTGTGTGTGTGTGTGTGTTGCAGCTAAATGAAAGCGCTACCAAAATTTAACCCACATCAACACACTTTTGACTTGACAGGTGGAGAGAAAAGCATGATAAAGTTAACTTTAGCATCAAGAGAACAGCGCTAACATATGCACTGATCACTAAATACAGAGGCTGTGTGGTTTTACTACAGTTATCAGGTGCTGTGACATGGATAACTGTGACAGCTAAATTATTAAACAAATACTAGAATCATTTGTATACAGAATTATAGTTTTTGCATCTTATGAGTGCTAGCTCATACAAAGTCACTGTTATGATGCTGGATTGTTGTGGCTGGTTTCTAGGGTGTTGCTAAGTTGTGAGGATGTTGTGGGTGGTCTCTTGGGTGTTGCTAGGATGCTGTGAGTGGTTTCTATGGTGCTGTTAAGTGGTTGTGAGGTGTTGTGGGTGGTTTCTAGGGTGTTGCTAGGATGCTGTGTATGATTTTTGGGGTATTGTTAAGTGGTTATAAGGGTATTGAGGGTGGTTTCCAGGGTGTTGCTAGGATGCTGTGAGTCATTTCTAGGGCATTGCTAGGATGATGTGAGTGGTTTCTAGGGCATTGCTATGTAGTAGTGAAGGTGTTGTAGGTGGTTTCTAGGGCTTTGGTGGGTGTTGTTAAGTGGTTGTGAGGTGTTGTGGGTGGTTTCTAGGGTGTTGCTATGAAACTGTGAGTGGTTTCTAGGGTGTTGTTAAATGGTTGTGAGGTGTTCTGGGTGGATTCTAGGGTGTTGTTAGGATGCTGTGAGTGATTTTTAGGGTGTTGTTACATTTTTTGAAAGGGTGTTATAGATGATTTCTATGGTGACATTAAGTGGTTGTAGGGGTGTTGTGGGTGGTTTCTAGGGTGTTGTTAGGATGATGTGTGTGATTTCTAGGGTGTTGTTAAGTGGTTGTGAGTGGTTTCTAGGGCATTGCTAGGTGGTTGCTAGGGGTTTGTGGGTGGTTTCTAGGTTATTGTTAAGTGGTTTCTAGAGTATTGTGGGTGGTTTCTAGGGTGTTGCTAAGATGCTGTGTATGATTTTTGGGGTATTGTTAAGTGATTATAAGGGTATTGAGGGTGGTTTCCAGGGTGTTGCTAGGATGCTGTGAGTCATTTCTAGGGCATTGCTAGGATGATGTGAGTGGTTTCTAGGGCATTGCTATGTAGTAGTGAAGGTGTTGTAGGTGGATTCTAGGGCATTGGTAGGTGGCTGCTAGGGGTTTGTTGGTGGTTTCTAGGTTATTGTTAAGTGGTTTCTAAAGTGTTGTGGGTAGTTTCAAGGGTGTTACTAGGATGCTGTTGTTACATGGTTGCTACGGTAATGTGGATAGTTCCCAGAGTGTTGATAGGATGTTGTGTGTTTTTTAGGGTGTTTTGTGGGATTGCTAGGATGCTTCGCATGATTTCTAGGGTGTAAAATTGTTGCGATAGGTGTTGTGGGTGGTTTGTAGGGTGTTGCTAGGTAGCTGTGGGCGATTGCCAAGGCACTGTTATGTGGTTACTCAGATGTGTTCTGAGTGTTTTGCACAAAAGTATATCTGGCCTTTAAGCAGCTCATCCAATCAGATTCAGAAGCAGAACTATATCTGTTTTATAATGTAAATAAAACATGCTTGTTTCTATTTCTGTTAAAATATACCTGTAGTTCAACTGTTGACAGGATTGCAAATCCAGCTCCAAACACACACACACACACACACACACACACACACACACACACACACACACACACCAGTGTCAGTGGAGTCTGAATGTTCTCTCTGCACTGCAAACCCTTCAGATGAAATCAAATCAGCCCGGCTGAGCTCAGAACACACAGGAGAGGCTAGATTTACCTGCTAATGCACACAACAACAAACACAGCTCTGAGAAGGTCATTAATGCTGAGCGAACACTTTATTTCACAGAGTTCACCAAGGTGAATACTTCAGATGGTTACAACAAACCCCTTAAGTTAAGGAAAAACCCTACTAAACTAACTTAAGGTTTGTGCTGCAAACTGGTCCAGGTCCTTCAGTTCTTGTACTGAAGGTAAATGAGAAATTACAGTAACAGACAGAAACAGAAACAGACCCACGTATCTAGTTACTGAAAACACTCATTTCACAGGCTCAGTACATGTCAAGAGGGTTTTAAAGTAAGCTAGTCCATAGTTATCAAAATCTTTATATCTAAAGCATTGGGCTGTGCATTTTATTATTTATTATCATTTATCACCATCATTATTTACATAAAATAAGCTGGTCCAGCCTGTGTTTTAAAGTAAGAAAACTATCAAAATGGTTATAGGCTCTTTAAAATATAACTTATAATGTCTTGTTACCAGCCTTGAAATTAATACACCATTTTCAGAAGCCACAATAATCTTACAATAATGAAAGAAAATCTAAAATAAAATTGGGTTTGTGATTAACTCTGCATTTCCTGTTGCCAAAAAGAAGCAGTAAAGTGTCAGTACTGACGGCATCCGTGTTTCATATCACACAGCAGAAGTGAAGACAGATGAAATCCAGTGGCATAATGTTGGCCAGATCCCATCACAGCAGGAGAATATTACAGACAGAAGGCTGGAGAAGTCAGAACAGAAGGGCTGAGACACATGCACCTACAGTGCTTCATCTATAACTCAGATCTATGAGCCGTCGAACAGAACGACAGCTACACCTCGCCGTACAAAAGACACGCAATACTCACCACCTCTCCGGATGCTGCTGAATGATGTGAGTGTTTCTGGTTTACAGCAGGTTTTATGAAAGTAAATTTAAGACTTTTTAAGACCAAGTACAAACAATTTAAGGAATATATTGAATGGAACTCAATGATCTATAAATGTAAATGTCTTGTTTTAGCAATGCTTCAAAGTTTGAACAGATCTCCATTACTTTTTGAGTATTTTTTTTCTTTTTTTTTTTAAACAGTTTAACTAGAATATGGAAATAACTGTTTACTGTACCTTCTGATCAAAAACAATGCTCTTCATCAATATTTTTGTCTTGTTTTCCAGTGCAAACATCTAAAGAGTTTTAAATCAAGATATATTTACTTGAAGCAAACAGACATAAAATAGAAAGTCTTGTTTTCTGAGAAAATGATCAAAATGAAGTGAGTTTATAATTAAAGCTAGAACAAATCGCTGCCAAAATTCAGCTTAATTCAAAGCAAAAACATATTTTTGTTCCCCATTGACAGATATTTGTTTATGTTTTAAAGTCACTAAATTTTGCTGTTTCTCAAAAAACAAGACATCAGGTTCAGTTTGCCTCTCAAGTAAATTTATCTTAATTTTTAGATTTATTAGTATTGGGGGAAGAACAAACAAAAAGTACTGAGGAATATACATACACACAAACATTCTTTTTTTTTTTTTTTTTTTTTTGCAGTGTATGATGCAACAATTAATGCCAAGGCTTTATGAATTTTTTTAGGCCTTGATTTGTGGAAAGGCTAAAAAATACATTTCCAAGTGTCTTGGAAACCCTTAAATGGGTTGAAAACAATAAAAGCAAATCAGTAATATTTTGCATTGTGTGCAGTTGCAGTAGTCTCAACCTCAGATGTCATGCCCACGGACTGCTGGCTGAACGTCTGATGCATATGGCACACAAAAGTGGAAACACTTCAGGATTTTCAAAGTCATCATCGGATTGGTTGAATTATTCAGGATTTCCGGGAGACGTGTGTGTCGCGTTCTTTAACGTTCCGCCTGGAAACAAAGATGCCGTGGCGCCAAACCCCCTCGTGAAAGAAGAAAGCTGTCGTGTTTACAAGTTTGACGACGAGCACTTGTCAGGATCAACTAAACACTGGATTTTCAAAAGTATGTGAAATATTTAAAGTTCGCAGCATAGAATCTTTAAAATTTGTCAGAGAGTTTTACACACCGGTCTGTTATTGTGGCGACATTTCCACACCCTGAAACGTGACGCTGAACAAAACGAACTGTGATTGGTTGTTTGACATGTCAGTCAAACGGCCTCATGGGAGGGCCTTGGCCAATAAAAGCTGCCATGGATTCCAGACCTTCAGTCGTCAGTCTGAAGACTACAGTTGCAGCAAACAGACTTACAGTAATAAATAAAATGATTTAAAACTTTAAACTATTTGTTGCCTGTAAAGGAAACATTTACATAATTTATTTCACATTTTTGAGGGGCAGACAGTGAAAAAGTATGTAGGATGAATAAATATAACTACTGACAGAAAGGATCCTTATTGTTGAGTCGCAGTGATTGCTGTGCGCTCTGCATGTTAAAATTTAACACACCACCATGTATAATGCAACACACAAGTCAGCAGTAAGCAGGCTAACATACATGATGCAATGCAATGAAAGCAATAAAAAGTACATAAATTGACAGTAACTTCATCATGAGATCCCTGCCATATTTCTTTTTTAATACATGTTCACAGTTCACATTTATTCAGTTCACATTATTCTAAAGAAATAAAATAAATGCTTGTAATAACGGTAATAATTTACTCTGCCTCTGGAATGATTTTCCTCTCACCCAAAGCTTCATGGAGAGGGAAATGTTTTTGACAATGATATTTTTGACTTTGTGGGTAATGCAGCATTTCTGTCTTTAATTACATTAAATAAAATGTAATGTTACACTATAGTAATATTGTGAAATAACATTGCAATCTAAAACAACTGTTTTCTTTTAAAATATATTGTAAAATGTAATTTATTCCTGTGATGCAAAGCTGAATTTTCAGCATCATTACTCCAGTCTTCAGTGTCACAGGATCCTTCAGAAATCATTCTAATTGATTTGCTAATCTGATTTGCTGCTCAAGACACATTTCTGATTATTATCAATGTTGAAAAGAGTTGTGCTGCTTCATATTTTCATGGAAACCATGATGCATTTTCCCCCAGTATTCTATGATGAATAGCGAACAGAACAGTTGTTATTTGAAAGAAAAATATTTTGTAGCATTATCAATGTCTTTACTCTCACTTTTGATCAATTTAATGCCTCCTTGCTGTGTAAAAGTATTAATTTGTTAACAAAAAAATCTTACCCCAAACAGTAGTGTAAAATCTTTGCAATTTAATGTTATCTATCACAAGGTTGCAAGGTTAAAATGACCAGTGATAAATCTATAAAATCATGGTCTGTGTTCAGAGAAGCAGGCCAGAACTGTTCGACTGAATTACACAGCGATGGCCGTTCCATTAAGACGGTATTGGTTTCTTGAAAGAGCAAGCAATAACCAGTCTAAACCCACATTTGCGTTTCAGTCAGCTAGTTCTGTCCAATTCAATACATCACGAGCCAATTAACTTAAAAGCTATAACAAAATCTATGATGCAGACCATAATACAATCATAATGTACAATTAGCCACAGTTTGCATCAACAGAACGTAGTACGGCAAATCTTTCCACGCGATTAAAAAAGCTAACGTTCAGTCTAGTGACCCTTAAAGAGTGGAACAAAATGTCAAAGTTTAACAAGCGTATAACAAATATCTGTCCTCATTTGTGTTTGCTGTGATTATGAGATTTTAATGGTGGTTCTACAGCACGACCCCGAATGACATGATAGACCTAAAGTGACCAGACGTCTGGAGGGAAGTTTTTCACAATAATTAGCCTTAACTTACATTCGCTTTTGCATTGCTATAAATAAAGATTGCATGGACATTGCATTGTTTTGTGCTTTTTATGAAACTAGCTGCAGGGCAATGTGTAGTTCAACCAAAAATCAACATTCAGTCATCATTTACTCACCCAAATATTTCTTGTTTCTGTGGATCATAAAAGAAGATCATTTGAAAAAATGATCTGTTTTTTTTTTTTTTTTTTTTTTTCCTTACAGTCAAATTCAATGGAGTCCAATGTTGCTGGACATCAACATTTTTTCAAAATATATTACAGTTTATTCATACAGGTTTGAAACAACATCAGGGTGAGTAAACAAATGCAGAATTTTTATTTTTGAGTGAACTCTCAATGTAATTAATGTAATTAATGTATTAACGTCTCGGTTACGCATGTAACCCTCGTTCCCTGAAAGAGGGAACGGAGATGTCACGTCGGATGACCGACGAAATTGGGATCTCACCAGAGAGACCAATCCACGTCGAGTGTAACTAAACGAGCCAATGGACATTGGCATGCGATTATTGCATCCAGCTGCCGCTGATCACAGCGTGAGCATAAGAGGCAGCTGGTGCACCGCATTAATTCATGCTTTCGCTGAGGAGCCGAGCCGGTGACCCGGCAGCTCAGCGGTGGTACAGCGACTGTGGCGACGGGATGTGACGTCTCCGTTCCCTCCTTCAGGGAACGAGGGTTACATACGCATCCGAGACGTTCCCCTTTCAGTTGGTCACTTTGAGTCACGTCGGATGACCAACGAAATTGGGATCCCTACAAAGCGCCACAGGAGCTGCCCCTTCCAGTGCCCTGTTTAGGCCTCCTGATCCTTCCTATAAGGCAGACGATAGGACTGGGCTCTACACAGAAAAGGTCAACTACTGTTGTTCCTTGAGCAACCCAAACAGTAGGACTAGGATAACACTGGGAGCGTGCCCTTCCCACTTGGAAGAGGCACACTGCGGAGTCACCTCCTCCCAGAGGGGGTTAAGTGACATTCAGACATGTGAAGTAACCCCGTAGGGCCCTATTGCACATGGAAGTCTCTGAGATGGCTTAGGCTGCATCATTAGAGATGGCAGAACGTGGTCTGCCAGGGGAAACACGGTTCTAATAAGCATACCGTGGAATACACCTATGGGATCCCGGCAGGGTCTCTCATAAAGGCACTAGCCTCGCACCAGATTTCAAGAATTCATTGGCTGAAAGGCCTGGCGCCGGACGCTCCACCACGTCTGGACACCGGAGTGGTGGAGGACTCAACAGGGTTTGCCTGGTTAAGGAACTCTCTGGAGAATTAAGCGTAAGGACGCCACAAGCGCTTATGTGTATTCCGACCCTCTCAGTGCCACTACCGGTTTGAGGTGAGAACACAGGAGGAAACCGGTTCGACACGTAGGCTATAAACCTAGCGAACGTGTTGGGAGTCACCCAACACGCAGCTTTTCCGATGTCTGCTAACGAGGCACCACGAGCCAGTGCACAGGACGATGCGACACCCCTAGTGGAGTGAGCACGCAACCTTAGCGGGCAGGGCACATCTTGTGCTTCATAGGCCAAGGTGATGGCATCCACTATCCAGTGGGCCATCCTCTGCTTGGAGACAGCTTTGCCCTTCTGCTGTCCTCCGTAACAGACAAAGAGCTGTTCTGAGGTTCTGAAGCTCTGAGTTCTATCCAAGTACTGTCACAGTGCACGTACAGGACAGAGCAAAGCTAGGGCTGGGTCTGCCTCCTCCAGGGGCAGCGCTTGCAGGCTCACTACCTGGGTTTTCACAGAGAGAAACTTCAACTCGACTGACCACAACGGCTCAAAGTGGGCAGTTTGTAGGGCTCTTAGCACCAATGCCAAATCCCAAGAGGGTAGGGAGGGAGGCCTAGGAGGATTTAACCTCCTGGCCCCCCTAAGAAACCTGACGACCAGATCGTGCTTCCCCACCGACCTCCCTTCTATGGGGTCGTGGTGGGCAGAAATAGCAGCAACGTACACCTTAAGGGTGGAGGCGGACAGCCTACGCTCCAACCCTTGTTGCAAAAAGGAAAGCACGGCTCTGATCGAACATCTCCAGAGGTCCTCATGATAAGAGGAACACCATTCGATGAACAGGTTACATTTCAGCGCATAGGCCCGTCTTGTGGACGGTGCTCGTGCTGAAGCGATAGTGAGAGCTACCTCCTGGGGCAGGTCACCTAGAACCTCCGCGTCCCGTCCAGGGACCACACATGGAGTTTCCACAAGTCTGGACGCGGGTGCCAGAGGGTGCCCGTCTCTGAGAAAGCAGTTCTTAGCCTGCTTTCTTAGCCTGTTCTTAGCAGTTCTTAGCCAGTTGCTTTTCTTTACCAATTTTTCATTTGTTTTTTTTTTTTTGTTTTTTTTTAAGTTGTCATTTTGCTTGCCAAATGTTTTCTTTATCTATTTGTAAAATGAGTTAAAAATGCCATTGGACAGTTCACTCATGGGGGCAACCAATCAGCTTTCGACCAAGCCACCCCCTCTCAAAGGTGCTAAAGTAGGTAAAATTGATAACTGATTTGTTCATTTCATTTTTAAATGTCACTCCCAGTCCATCCATCAGAGCATGTGTATTACTCATCATGGTCATTAGATCACCCCAAGCGGACTGCACCTGGTTGAGTCCACTGTGTCTTTCCTTTCCTTTCCTCTCTGTCTCGTCTCTGGAGCTGCAGAAACCTGCATCACCCGTCCCAACAAAGCACTCGCTAAAATATGAATCACAAGGAACACAGATAAAAGAAAAATGTAGGATTTGAAAAAGAGAGCGCACCATGCTGAGATTTTGATGAGGGTTTTTCTATTAGCATTCTAAGACTTTTACTATTTCTGTTGCGCAGAGGAGTTTCGGAATGGCTCCCAAACGCACAGTAAAACTCTGTAATGTCTCTCCCCTCCTCTGGTATCCATTTTCCTCTGTTCTCCTCACATCTATTACTGCTTCTCCCCAAAAAAACCCATTACCAGCTCACGGACAGCTGTGATAGGTGGCCCTATTTTCCTCTGTATACCTTGGGGATCCATAGCGAGTCCTGCGCGGGCTGACGAGCGCAGGAGCACATCCCGCATTGGCCGAGAGCAGGCCGAAGGCACGTCTCTGAGAGCGCACAGGCCATTTGGTTTGATTGTAGATCAATAGCTAAGAAAATGAAGGTTTTCTTTATTACAGCCATAATGTGTCAGGTCATCTGTTTGGTGACTCCGCTAATGACCGAAGCCGGACCTCTCGGCTCATATCATCTCTAAACGCCATCCATCACACGGGCCAAACCAGACACGTGCTGCTGCCCGTGTGCAAACCCATCTACAGGAGCTGGACAATGACCTGTCAATGGAATCAATTAATAAGTGGACAAATGATCATGTAGAAAATGTATCTGATGCTCAGCATGTTACTACTGCTCATACCAAGCGTTAGTGATAACTATGCTGAGTGGGCTCTTTTGACTTGAACCAATAAGAAACCACCTACCTACTTACATTTACTTTTGAAAATATAAAAATCAACTTCATGCTAATGTCACACAAAGATAAACAATTACATGAAAGGAAATGTTTAAGCAAGATTAGTAAAACATTCTTTAGAAAAATTCTATAAATAATTCTAAAAATAGGGAGGACAAATTTATGAAAGAGTTGAAACAGAAAAACTAGGAATCAGTGTTATTTTTTATCATTATTTTTTTTATTAATAGCTTGAATTAGTTTTTTTATATTTTACCTTTTCATTTTGAGTTTATTTAAACTTTTATTCATTTTGTTGTGCTTTTGTTCATTTTTTTTGTCTTTTTTATTTTCTATGTTGTTCTATAGTTTTATTCATTTTTATTTCAGTTCTAGTTTTAGTTTAGTACACAAAGTTAAACTAAATGAAGATGAGAAAGGTTTACTTGGCAATTTTTATTTAATTTAATTTAAAGTTTATTTATTTAGTTTTTATTAAAATTTTATAAAATTTTAGTTAAACTGCACAGTTGAGTGTTATTATTGTTATTTAAAGTAGGAAATTTGTTTTTTAAATGGTTTTAGTTTTAATAATCCTGCTAGAAATATTAAAATTTAACCTAAAATCTCTCAAATATAAAACATTAAATTAAATTTTGAAGTCAAAATCAGATTTTACACTTCATACATTGTAATTACTTTAATAATTTGTTACTGTCTATCATACTCAATTATAATTATTTTGAGCACACAACTACTTGAGTATCTGGAGTATATAACTATTATTATTTTAATTTATTTAACTTATTTTGTGCTCTTTTGGCAATATAAATATACAGTTTTTGTCATGCAAAAATTGAGAAATAAGAACAAGAATGACAGAAAGTGAGAAAAAGAGAGAGAGAGAAGACAGGTGAATAAGTACAGTTATTAAAATGTATTGTGAGCTCGCTGAACTGGACATAAATGATGTAGCAGCCAGTCAGATGGTGTGAACTTCAAAGAGAGACAGAAAGAAAGAGAGAGAGAGGGATGGGGGTTGGTTTTTCATGGAGAGACTCATTTAGCATCATTCTCTCAGAGCTTTGAGGGACGGGACTCAACCAGCTTCCCATATCACACCCAACCACTTTAATAACAGCAGAAAATGAAACACATGAGAAAGTGAAAGAGACCAGAGAGCACCGCTCTGTTCTGAAAGCCAGTGTGCTGCCTACATAGACAGCATTTCAATTCACCATAGACATGAAGGCTGTACAGAAAGGTAGGCAGCAAAATTATGCTGTCGTTTCTAAGTGCATTCTATTGGTCAAATTTGAGGCAGCATCCTTTATGGAGGAGATTATCCCCAAAGTGCACTGAAAAAATCAGTTCAAGATTGAAAAAGAGAGAAATATTGATTATAAATATACTTTAATTTGCACTCAATGACAAGAAAATTATGATTAAATACTCTGGTTTAGTCAATAATTCAGTAGCCTACATTAGCAACATGCTAACACATGGAATCTCGTTTCCACCACAGAGTAAAAAAAAATGAAATGCAAATTTGTGAGGAAAAAAAAATAATATTAAGATAAAAAGTAGCAATTACCTTTTTATTTTTTATTCTTTCTGTGGCAAAAAAAAAAAGAACTGTAAACTCAGAATTTAGAGAGAAAAGGTCAGAGTTGAGAGATATAAACTCAGTATTCTGACATTTCTCGCAATTCTCAAGTTTTTTTTTTCTCTTGCATTTCTATTTTTTTGGTTTCTTACATGAAATAAAAAAATAAAAAAGGTAATAACTGCAATTTTTTCATCTCACAATTCTATGGAAGCTTGTTTCCACCTCAGAATTATTCAGACTTTTCTTCTCAGAAATGCCAGTGTATATCAGTATATATCTCACGACTGAAAGTTGTAAACTTGTAAGTGCAAGTTAACATCTCACAAATCTGACTTTTTTCTCTGAATTGTGAATTTATATGTAGATAAAAATATCATAAATTCACAATTGTGAGTTAACATCGCAATTCTGAGAAAAGAAAGTTAGAATTGCAAGAAATAATGTCTCAATTCTCAGAAAAAAAGGATTGTAAGAATTAAACTCAAAATTGCGAGATATAAACTCGGAATTCAGACTTTTTCTCACAATTGCAAGTTTATATTCAAATTTCATATCTCAGCAATTCTGACCTTTTTTCCTATAATTGCAAGAAAAAAAGCCAGAATTTTGAGATAAGTCACAATTACCTTTTTTATTTTTTTATTCCGTGGTGGAAACAGTCTCCCATTCTAAAATCACACTCTATTGGAAGCAATTGTGAGTTGGTGTGTATGTAGAGTGTCCAAATCAGTCACTGAACAGCTTTTATTTCAGTCAGGATGCTGTCTATGTAGGCAGTAGACAGAAAGGCAGCTCACTAGAGCTAATCTGTGGAAACACAGAGTCTCTCCTTCTCTGTTTCTGTCCTTCTCGCTCCGTCTGTCTGTCTCTCAGTGGTATCAATCCTAAAGACAGCCCAGAGAATCAGGACGGCGCTCAAAAACGGCAGGCAGAAAGGGTGAGGGGAGATAAGGGCTCTCCAAAACTAGGGCATAAAATCAAACATTGGGCCACGGCCAGCCAGAAAGAGAGAGAGAGAGAGAGAGAGAGAGAGAGAGAGCGAGAGACATAATAAAATCCCCCTTTGATGTAGCTGCTGTATGAGATAACACACACACACACACACACACACACACACAGAGTGACTGCATCACCCAGAGCTCATCTCACACTCCTCCCCGTCTCTCTCACTCTTCTCTTATTCTCACCCTGCTGAGGAAAAAGACAAGACACCAGCTCACTATTTTAACCAGTCATTAGTCTGACGCTCTATTCTCACCTTTTAGTTTTACTCGGTTATATACTATGCTGTTACTCTGCAGTTTTATTTTATTTTTATGGTTTTATTTGGCTCTTTTATTTTCTATAAAGTTGTATTCCATTCCAAATGGTTATATTGTTTTGTATATTATTTTTTAGAGTTATATTTTATACTATGCAGTACTATTTTGTGCTATTTTTTTTCTATATGGTTCTATTATTTCTTTATGGTTTTATTATATTCTACTTTGGATTGTTATTTTTAATTATATTCATGTATACACTATTGTTCAAAATAAAGATTTTGACAGAAATTATTATTCAGCAAGGATGCATTCAATTGATCAAAAGTGGCAGTAAAGATATTTATAATGTTACAAAAATTTTTGAATTTCAAATAAATGCTGCTTTTTTTAAACTTTTTCATCAAAGAATATTAGAAAATATATCACAGTTTCTACAAAATATGAAGCAGCACTACTGTTTTCAACATTGATAATAATAAGCAATGTTTCTTGAGCAGCAAATCAGCATATTAGAATGATGATAATGGGACACTGAAGACTGGCGTTATGATGCTGAAATTTCAGCATTGCATCACAGGAATAAATTACATTTTTAAAATATATTCAAATAGAAAACTGTTGTTTTAAATCGTAATAATATTTAATTTTTTTAGTGACTTTACTGCTTTTGATCAAATAAATGCAGTCTTGGTGAGCAGAAGAGACTTCTTTCACAAAAATAAAAAAAATAATTAAATATTTATATAAATATTTATATAAATAAATAAATATTCATACTAAATCCCAAACTTTTGAACGGTATTCTATTCTCTTATAAATGCTTCTATTCTATGTTGTTCTACATTGTTTCATTTTAGATAGTCATAGTTAATACAGTTCTACCGGATTCTACAATTCTGCTTTATAATATTCTTTTTTCTTTTCTGTCTGTTTCTAAAATGTAGCATGACACATTTGCTAATCAAATATTTATAACAAGGTTGAAACTGCAAAAACGTTTGGATCCATAACCATATAATGAGAAGAACCAAATGCGAAGCAGATATCAATATCACTCACTGTACAACTGCATCATGTTTTGAACCGTACTACTGTACATGACCTCCACTTGGGCTGTTATCATGTAAATCTGTCCTCCAGGCCTTCTGGACTGAATGAGATCTCTAAACTCTGAGCTCAGCAAATGAGTTTGCTTCATTATAACACAGTGTTGCCAGACTGGAACAACATCACTTTTTTACTGTAGTCTCAATGAGGCACGAGCCGATGATAAGATCGTTACACAAACACAAGCACGCAGACACACAATCATACATCACCTAGGTAATTGCATATAGGAAACAGAGCGAGCCCCACCCATCCACAATGAGTAGATCCATTACACCGCTAATCAATACTCCACTACGCTTTATCACTGCACAGAGGCAAATAGAGCTTCGTGATGAATGAGACGTTTGGTTAACGATCAGGTCGAGATGGTAAAGGTCAAATCTTTATGGGGAATTCTTATGATAGCAGAGCAGGAGGTGCACATGACATTTAACTACCAGAAAAGACACTTAGGTTGCATCTCCATTCACGTACCATATGCCCCAAAACACTGAAAACAGTACGCCAAAATTCTCCTGAACTATTTTTTGGGCTAGTATTACACACAATCCCTGTGCATTATACAAAATGAATACATTTAGCTACATGCAAATGCAAACAGTATGTGACAATGGAATAGGATCATGATGCAATTTTACCACATTTGTGTAACATTACTCTGATATTAGAACATACCGCAAATAAACAATTCTTGTGGTAAAAGGCGCTCACATTTTTCAATTTCTCCATGATTTTTAGTCATTGATGATTTAGTCATTGATGATTCTGGTGCTAAAACAGACTATATCCGGCATAGTTTTGTTTCACATCACATCTGATTGCCTGAGGAAAAGTATGTCAATGCGAACCAGAATTGTGCATCATTCAGAATTGAACTGAGAACAAATTTTTAATTGAATTTGAATTGAGGTCGCAAACAGAATGCAGGATTGCACGAAGGCAATTTAAAATTATTTAAAAGGAATTAGAAAAAATTCATAGAACTGTCATTGTTAACAAGAACGATAGATAGACAGAGTGGTAGATAGAATGACAGAACAATAGAACAGTAGATAGAACAATAGAACGATATATCAATCTGTTCATTCTGCTTGTGTTTCATGAATAAGGCTGAATGTCACACACCTAAATGTTAAAACGCTGTCAATGAGATGTTATTTTGGGTGCAGTGCAGGTGCTGATCGAGTAAATGTCATTTCCCAGCACAGTAGATCAGTATCGAGCTGCTAATTGACCCTTTGTTAATTACAAATAATTAGTTTAAGCTAATCTGATAGCGTCCTTCATTGCTGGTGTTCTGATAAGCTATTGACAGGAGCTTCCCTTCCGCTCTGGACTGCCCACAGATCTGCCAATATCAGTGCCATCAGCCAGAGAACACACTGCTTGTAGTGTTTGTGGCTAACTAAAGCTAAATCTGAGGGCTGAAGAACTACCAGAGGGCAACTGTGAGATCAACATTCTCTAATAGTCTTGTAGCATCAATAGTGAAAGTCATTTACACACCTTTGAAGGACAATATGGTAAGAATGCAAGACAGGGATGAGAGTAAGCAATGTAACAAGTACAAAGGCCTGAGCGAAGAATACAAACAATGGTCAAAGCAGGAAAACAAGGGCCATTCAAAACTGAATTAAGACGATTTTCCTAAACTTGAACTGAATTTGAATTGAAGTAGCAAATAGGATGCAGAACTGCAATTTAAATTTGAATGCAAGGAAGTAAACTAAAATTTATTTGAAAATTCAAAGACATTCATTTACGTGTAATTGTCATTTTAAACCAGAAATAAGATTACCTAGAAAAACTTTGAATGATAGCGTGATAGAAGGATAGAACGATCGAAAAAGAGAATGATAAAGTGATAGAACAATAGAACGATACACAGTATGACAGAATGATAGAATGATAACAATAGAGTGATAGAACAACAGAGTGATAGGTAGACTGATAGAGTGGTAGAAGGATAGAATAATAAAAAAGATAGAGTGATAGATAAAATGATAGAACAACAGATAGGATGATAGACAAATAGATAGAATGATAGAGTGATAGACAGAACAATAGAATGGTAGAATAACAGAACAAGAGTGATAGATAGAATAACAGAATGATAGAACTACAGAATTAAAACAATAGAATGAGAGAATGATAAATAGAATGTTAAAATGGTAGAACAACAGATAGAATGATAAGAGTGATAAATAAAAGATAGAACAATAAAACAATAGAATGATAGAATGACAGAATAATAGAATAATAGAATGATAGATAGAACTACAGAATGATAGAATGACAGAATGATAAAACAATAGAATGACATAGTGATAGATAGAATGATAAAACGGTAGAACAATAGAACGACAGATAGAATGACAGAATGACAGACAGACAGATAGATAGATAGATAGATAGATAGATAGATAGATAGATAGATAGATAGATAGATAGATCTATTCAGGGTGGAATAGCTCTTTATTTCTCAGAGTGCATCACCTGTGTTGAATTTCTTTAAATTATAAATCAAACTCAAACTCATGAAGTGAAAACAAGCCAGTTTTGAATTTTGCACAACTCTGATGCAAATGCTTCTAGTTACGCCACACTAGCTCAAGTGAAAAAACAGCATTGCTTAAAGCGTTTAGGCTGTTTTGGGTTAAAGTTGAAATGAGCAGCAGTAATAGCTAGCGATGGCCAGCCTAGCGTTCTCCGCTAATGAAGAGCTCACCGCATGATCGCCACATAAGCTGCATTCAAACACCAGACAGGTTCTCTCGCAAATGACTTTTGTTTTTGTTTTTTTTAGCTTATTCCTCCTCAGATGTCCAAAGAATGAGACATCAAATCAGGGCACAAAAGATCTCTCTAAACGCCGGCGCATTTGGCCTGTCAGAGCTCAGATTTGGAGAGCCATAAGCCGAGAAAGCTTTTTTTGTTTGGGGCGCTAAAAGCATTTTGGTATTTTAGACACATCCCTCTATTTTCTGCATCGGAGTGGGCAGCAGGCGGGGGATAAACACAGTTTATGACAGAGAAGAGTGAATTTGGCCTTGTGACAGAACGCTCTTGCCACAGGTTTTTTGTCCATCTGAACCATTACGAAAGAAATGGGCTGTTTGCTCTGAAAGATGGCAAGCTATGGCTCTAAATTAGATTTTTTCCTCATTCAACAGAAACAAAGATTTTACTTTCTCCTGTGTGTATTGGTGTGCTGAATGGTGACAATAACCTAGTCAGTAGCTTTGTTCTCTACTGTCTACATAGGCAATGGTTTCCACAAAAATATTCAGCAGCACAACTGTTTTCAACAGTTCTTCAGCTGTGAATCAGCATACAGTATTAGAATGATTTCTGAAGAATCACGTGACACTGAAGACAGGAGAAATAATGCTGAAAATTCAGCTTTTAATCACAAAAATAAATTACATTTTAAAATATATTACAAGAGAAAACTGTTATTTTAAATCTTAATAACATCTCACAATATTACTGTTTTTACTGTAGTTTTAATCAAATAAATCCAGCCTTTCTTCCTTTAAAGTCACTATTCTTGCCTGCTATTATGTGTGTTTAAGTGGTTATATAGTTTAAATAATATGGTAAACAAGTTTACCATGTAGCTACTCATTTCAAAGTGAACTAAAAAGTACAGTTTACATATATTTAAAAAAAGTGTCCATAATGTTTTCATAATGAAATGGTTTCTTTTCTAATGATGCAATTGCGAGAAAGTTTATTTCTTGCAATTCTGACTTTTTTTCTCACAATGTCGTGTTTATATCTTACAATTCGGACTTTTTTGCACAACTGCAAGCTTATATCCTGCAATTCTGACTTCTTTTCTAAGAACTGTGAGGTGACCTCACAATTCTGAGGTGAAACTTCATATAACAATTCAGAATTTTTTCACAGTTGTGAGTTTATATCATGCAATTCTGAGAAAAAAAAATGTCAGAATTTTGAGATGTAAACTTACAATTTCAAGAAAAAAAAAAGTCAGAACTGTGATTATTTTTTATTCAGTAGTGGAAACAGGCTTCCATAGAAATAAATAATTATAAATACTAAATAAATATCATGACCTATGTACTTTTCAACATCCAATCCAATCCCAATCAAGTCCCGCCCTACATTACATTATTATTACAATATTCTGTTTCACACACACACACACACACACACAAACACACACACACTACAGATGCAAATGCATGATGCCATGACGTGTCAGTGAGACTGAAATCTCCATCTTGTGTCAGCCCAGAAATGTCACATCACATAGAATACATACCACGCTTATTTCAGTAAAGTGTCAGCTCCTCTCTGTTTGTGGTCATGCATTTTTACACATGCGGATACATGACATGTCCGTTTGCCTACGACCTCATGACAAACACAGTAAAGCTTCAAAAACAGAGAAAGAGAGAGAGAGAGAGAGAGAGTGAGAGAGAGAGTGAGAGAGAACACTGGCAAAAGGCTCTTTACTATTTTATTGATTGCACGTTCAAGCCCGCCTCACTGCAGCTTGTATATTTAAGAAAAGCAGGCCGAGCGCCGGGACCCCTGGGTCCCCGTCACAGCGGCGGATCGAATGACTATTTCATTTACAGTCTTATGCTAATGCACTTGGCAGGAGAAGGACGAGGTCTGTGCGCACATCTGCACTCAATAACCCAATCACTTTAACCAAAATTAATACCCACAACAGACAGAGAGACTAACAGCAGAGAGAAACACTGAAGGGAGCGACAAACTGAACGCCTTCAGAAACAGCCGCAATGCAAAAAAATCAGTATTATATTGTTTTACAGTAAAAATCTCCTTGAAACAACATACACTACCTTTCAAATAATATATATTTTTGAAAGATATTGGTTTTTTTTTTTTTTCAGCAAGGATGCGTTAAATTAATCAAATGAGACAGTAAAGACATTTGTTACAAAATATTTCTATTTTAAATAAATGCTGTTCTTTTGAACTTTCTATTCATCAAGGAATCCTCAAAAATTTGCATGTTTGCACAAAATATGAAGTAGCACAGTTGTTTTCAACAGTAATAATATGAGAAATGTTTCTTGAGGAGCAAATCAGCATATCAGAATGATTTCTGAAGGGTCATGTGACACTGAAGACTGGAGTAATGATGTTTGGCATTGCATCAAAGGAATAAATTACATTGTAGAATATATTACAATAGAAAGTTGTTCTTTAAAATGGTAATAATATTTCACAATATTACTGTTTTTATTATATTTTGATGAAATAAATGCAGCCTTGGTGAGCAGAAGAGACTTTATTAAAAAACACTGAAATATTGTACTGACCCTAAATGTCTGAATGGTATTGAACATTTATTTGAGAAGCAAATTAGTATAAGATATTAAGACTTGTTTTAAGAAAATATATTTTGAATTAGATTTTTTTTTTTTATGTACTGTATATTTATTAGCAAAATATTAGTATTTTAAGCACTTTTTTGCTTTGCTTTTAAGCACTTAAAGTTCGATTTTCTACAGTGCAGATGGAACAGAAAAACATACAGAATGGATCTCAAGACACGTTTTTAATGCTAATGTTTGATGCCAGTTAAATATTACAAATATAATATACAAAAATATTACAGTTGCATGCATAAACATTAATATGCTCAATATGCAACTCCTGCTTCCTATAATTGGACTTTAATTGTAAAATGATTTATTACAAAGCACAGCAAATCAAACTATTTGCAACCTGATATGACATCTTGCATGGTGCGAGAAACTGAAAATAAACAACAAGATTCAATGCCTACACAAAGCAAAGATGTCCATCTGACATTGTACATTTGTTTACAATAAAACCTCTGACTATAAAGTGCATATGCTTATGTGTTTAAATTCAAATTCAACCCCTAAACTTTCTTATGTCCTCTCCTGCTCCCACGTCAATGAAAAAGCACCAAAATCCTAACCATTAAATGAATCAAATCGATTAAAAAGCACAGACCCCGTAATGTAGACCCCCGAACAGAGTGAAAACAGCAGTCAAAGTTAATATCACCAGCACACAACGGCCAAATCAGAGAGTGAGCGAGAAAATAAATGAGTGTGGAGCAATAGAGTGAGGTAGAAATGAAATCTCTTTACCTCCTCGACTCTCGCTGTCAGCTGGCTTCACCTGAATAGGCCGTGTCATCTGCGGGAGAGAAAGAGAGAGAGGGAGAGAGAAAGGTTAATGTGGAGGTGTAAGACAGAGACAGCCAGAGGAGCAGGTTAGGAGCGCGTCGTCTCGCTCCCGGATTCACAGCTGTCAGAGCCACTGAAGCTCAGAGACATCAACTCCCAGAAGCCCACGGGCCGCGGGAAACCGCGTACACGCGCGCTTACACGAGTCATTTCAACGTCAGGCTAGTATCAGGACTTCAGTACAGCTGCCGTGGTTTGAGTTAGACTGAGGTGTTGTACGAAATCAGACAAGACGAGATGAGATGAGAACTACAGGAAAGAAGAATCACAAATGAGATCTAAATGAAATTGCATCTCGTAGACATAGACGAGATTAAACAGAGATCCAGTTGAGACTTTTTGCTTAGTAATCTTGTATGTGTCTCCTATAGAGATCCAGATGAGATGTCAACAGTATCTCAAACTGCACTATGAGTTGCATTAAGTCAGCTGCAAAGTCAGAGATATCAATATGAATTTACACATTTCTCTTCAAATCATCTGAGCTGCTTCTCACTTTTATTTTAAAACTAGAGTAATTTTTAGAGCTGCACAATTTTAGGGGGAAAAAAATCTATTGCAATTATGATTTAATATATATATATCAATGTGACAAAATGCTAATACTAATACAAATACTAATACTAATATCATTACTAAAAATATTATAATATAAGATCACTACTGATTTTTTTCCCTGTAAAATAAAAATTAATTTATGTAAAATTACAATATTAGCATTTCTGGTTGCCTTAATTTCTCCATTTCTTGGATTTTGGTAGAAAACTGCACAAATCCTTTAAATCTTATCTTTTATGATGATGATGATGATGATGATTATTATTAAAGATTACAACTGATGTATTTTACTGTAAAATAAAAAAAACAGTAGTATATAGGAAAAATTATATATTATATCACAGTACAAATGTAAAATTACAATATTAATATTTATGGCTGTCTTCATTCCTTCATTTTCGTTATTTTTAAACATAATTATTTTGGTGGAAAATCACAGGGACCCCTTAAAGCTTCTCTTTTGTTGACAACAGCCAGTTTATAAGTGCTTCTCATTACAAGTCTGAGAAGATGGTTGGCGCATGTTGCGTTTGTAAATGCATGATATAAGCGACCCAAAGTCAGAATGCATGCAGAGATGAAGTTTGTGTGGAACAGCATTTACTGTAAACCGAAAGTCACCGAAAACTCTGTATCACGAGCTGCACACATGTAACAATATCCATAGGAATATAAAGAGGAACAAATTTATACTTCAATACAACATAATTGCGAGTAAAAAAAAGCAACAACTGAGCAATCTGAGGTCAGGCAAGGTCTGTAGCATCTGTTTAACCCTGCTTTGTTCCATCACTTCATCTCTGCATTCACTATTCGCTTCTTAATTTCCATCTAAACTTCTCTCTCTTCATTGCATTTTCTCTTCATTACGGTTCACGCTTTAAGATGGATGTTTCTGAATTCGTTAGATGCCTTTTTCCTGGAGCACAGAGGCACAAATTCATTGTGTCTTTCATGAATACGAAGCGTGTGCTGTGATGCACAGAAAAGCCCAAACACGCACATTTGCATTTGTTTAGTGTCTGATGTGAGGAGGAAGACGAGCGTGTGAAGATGACGAGAGAGAGAGACACAATCTTACACATCTAATAAGTCAACGCTGAGATGTTTTGTGTGGAGCAGCTTTAAAATCTGTAATCTGATAAGAAGAATGAAAGCTGATCAGATCACGACAGCGTTCTGCATCCTGTACGTGACTCTGCCCTCGACAACAGGAAATCACAACACCTCCTCCAAATCAAAGCCGACAGGCCAGGGGCGAGGAGCGCCTTATATTAAACCAGAGACTGAATGACACAAACACAGAAATATAAGTTAAACTTCAGTGCATAACTCATCCAGCTATGGAAGCCCGTTTGTGCCACTGAATAAAAAATAAAAAAGTAGTTTTTATATATCTTACAATTTTACACTTTTTTTTTTGTTTGTTTTTCTGGAGCATTTGAGGCTAGAAAATCATAGTAATAATATACTATCAAGCAACGACCCAGAACCCCCTGGCAACCACCTAGCAACCCTAACCTCAGCAATGTGACAAAAACACTCAAAGCAGCTGAGCAACCGTGTGGCAAGCACACAAAACACACTAGTGACCACCTAGTGACACCATAGCAATGGCTCAGAACACTAAAACACCTTAGCAACCACCCAAAACAAGCTAGTGACCACCTAGTGACACCCTACCAACTGCTCAGATCACCAAAACACCTTAGCAACCACCTAGAACATGCTAGTGACCATCTAGTGACACCCTATCAACCACCCAGCACATCAAAACACCTTAGCAACTGCACAAAATTCCCTAGCAATCGCCTAGAACCCTAACCACATAACAATGTGCCAAAAAACTCAAAACAGCTGATGTGGCAACCAACCAAAACATGCTAGTGACCATCTAGTGATGCCCTTGCAACCGCCCAGAACACCAAAATGCCTTAGTGACCTCCCAAAATGTCCTAGCAATCACCCAGCACATCAAAATACCTCAGCAACCACAAAAAATGCCCCAATGACCACCTAGTGATGCCCTAGCAACCGCCCAGCACATCAAAACACCTTAGTAACCACACAAAATGCCCTAGTGACCACCTAGTGATGTCCTAGCAACTGCTTAGAACACCAAAATGACTTAGCGACCACCCAAAATGCCCTAGCAACTGCCCAGAACACCAAAACACCTTAGCAACCACCCAAAATGCCCTAGTGACCACCTAGTGACACCCTAGCAACTGCCCAGAACATCAGAACACTTTAGCAACCACCCAAAAGCCCTAGTGAGGCCCTAGCAACCACTCAGAACATCAAAACACCTTAGCAACTGTAACGGAGGCCAGCGGGTAGGTGCTGTGCAGGTAAACCTCACTCCCCTGATCTCAAGAGGCGCACTAGCGACTGACTCTAGTGGCTGCAGTCTTTAGCCTCCTTGTTAGTGTGCCCGCCTCCCATCCCGGAGACCCGGGTGGGGGTGGGTTACACAACCACCCACAACAACCTAGAGACGCCCTAGGAACCACTCAAAACACCAAAACACCTTAGCAACCACCCAAAATGCCCTAGTAACCATCCAAAACACCCAAACACCTTAGCAATCACCTTAAACCCTTTAGCAACACCCATATCAAACTAGCAACCATATAGCATATGCAATGAACTGCCTAGATCAACCTATCAACTGCAAAGCAATGAGCTAAAAACATTCAGGATAAAAATAGTAATACTTTTTTTAATAAGAATTACAAATTATTTAAATAATAATAATAATAATAATAATAATAATAATAATAATAATAATAATAATAATAATAAACCACATAGTAATATGCTAAAACTCTCAAATCCTGTGGCAACAATCCAAAACACCCGAGCAACCACATAACAACCCCCTAGCAACCACCCTAAACACTGAAAAACTGCATAGCAACATCCTGGCAACCACGCGTAAAAAACAACATTTTTCTTAGTAAATATAAAAATCTAGTTTCGAATGTACAATTATTTGATTAAAACAGCAATTCATCCCAATAAACATCACAATTACAACAAAACATAAGAACAATGAACATTTAACCTAGCTTGCATAAAAAAAAAAAAAATTAAAAAAAAATTATTCAACATTAGTTGAAAAAAAAAAAAAACGGAAAAGCAAAAGCAATTCTTGACAGGGAATGGCAAATAAAACAGGGGAGGGAAGGAGGAAATCAGGAGCGAGCAGAAGCGCTACAGTGAGAGAAATGAAGATGTACAGAGAGACGGGTACAGCAGGTGAGCTGTGTGGTTGCCCGTGGCGACATCGCTGTGGCAGCGGTGATGAAAGACTCTCCTGTATGGAGTTGTCACGGCGACGGCACACAGGGGCTGAGTCGCAATAGGCAGCGGGGGGTGAGACGGGCCACAGCCACGAAAGGAAGTCAACATCAGCGCTAATGGGGACCTATCGCTCACTTATGTGGAGAGCCATACAAGAGTGATACACAATAACAACACAACGCACGCCTATGCACATTTCTCACAAAGCATTTTTTTTTTAAGATTGCTCTCTCTTCACTTAGGATCCAAAATAAATTCTGTGCCACGCTTGCCAACGGGAGGTGAATTGCGAAAATTGGGCCGTTTTTCCTTTCCATTTGCAACATACAGTGCGGGTCGTGGTGTCAATAGCAGCATCATATATTATGCAGGCTACACATACTTGTCGGAAGGTCTTACCTCCCACTTCTGAAGACGCAGTTAGGAATCCTTCACATTCAAGTGCTTTGTGCATGTTACATGTCTACTATGCATGCAGTCTAGGGTATGTACACACTGCAGCTAAATTCGTTTGCCAGTTCACCTTTTAGTGCTTAATCCTGTTCTGTACACACACAGTTCAGTCATTTACGGGAGTGACAACTGCATTCTACAACCGAATTGACTCAAGAGAAATTTAGGTAGCGACAACTGCATTTGCAGAAATTCTTCGCAGTGTGTATTGAATCGAACGGAACAACTAGCTGTTAATGATGATTTGAACGTGTATCAGAGTGGTGGTGCAAAAACTTACAGGGAAGGAGGTACGTCTTGACTCAGTGTTGCCAGATATTGCTATAAAAACAACACATAAGAACAAGCATATAATAAACTTTATAAATTAAACTATAACTATATTTTATTATCTCCATAAAACAGATCACTTTATGAGCCAAGCCAAACTTAAACAACAAGCCCAAAGAGGCTTAATAACAATAAGTGTTGCTTATAATACTGTATGTGGACATGGCAACCTTTCAAGAGCGCGCTCTGCTAAGTAGCTTTCCAAACATAAATGGAATATGATGGCTCTGTTGTCGGTGGTTTAGTTAAAATTGGCGAACATAAGTCTTTGGTCACTGTAATATTACATTGGTCAAAAATAGCAGATACCAAACACGTGAGATGGCAAAATGTTGCTATATTTACAACAGTGTCAGTCATTGCAGTTTTGAGAGTGAGTTCTGTTCGATACACACAAAACTGTAAGTTAGGGGATTGGGAGTGACAACTGCATTTATATACAGGAGTGAATCCCCTAAATTATCGTTTTGTGTGTGTACGGAAAAAACTCACTCTCAAAATTGTGATGACTGACACAGCTGTAAACATAGCAACGTTTTGCCATCTTCAACATTTGGTATCTGCTATTTTTGACCAATGTAATATTACAGCAACCAAAAATTAATTATGTTTGAAGACTTTAACTAAGCCACCATCGACAGAGCTGGTATTTTTGTTTAGGTTTGGAAGGTTGCTTAGCTGCAGGGTTGCCAGGTCTGCGTAGCAAAATGCAACAAAACACAACAAAACGTGACAAAACAAGTCGAAAACACGTTTCCCAGGGGGTGGGGTTTTTTGATTCAATCCGTGGACTTAAAGGGGTCATCGAATGCAAAATTCACTTTTCAAGTTGTTTGAACATAAATGTGTGTTGGAAGTGTGTGTACACATCCATCCCATAATGATAAAAATCCACCCAGTGTTTTTTTAAAATCCCTATTTTAAAATCCCCTTTCTCAAATCAGGCTGTTCTGAGAGTCCTGTCAGAACGATGTAGTTCTGCACAGGCCGCTCCCATGATAGTTGATTGACAAGGCCGTCTTACCTTAGACCCGCCCTGAGTGAGCTGAGTGAACTGAGTGAGCTGTAAACAGTCCGACCACCACTGTGTCGACTCCGGTGCAGGGGAAGACAAGATGTCTCAGATTAAGTGATTGAGGTGCTTTGTTGTTGGATGTAATAATGAATATAGCAGTCATCATTTACTCCCGACATCTGAGCCACTGAAGACGCAGAGAATTAAAGTTACTTTCGCTTTGAAGTGAATGCGCCGATCCACAATCTGCCTAAATGCATCTATGTTCATGCGAATCATTCGTGATCCAGCCTCACCTACAGGAGTATAAGGGTTTTTTTATGAATCTTTGCAAATCGCCTTTCCTAATAATGTGCTAGTTAGCCAGTTTGCGGCTAAAGTAAACAGTACTTCTCGTCACCCCACGGAAGAGAGGGGCGGGGTCAGCAAAGCTCATTAGCATTTAAGAGCAACATGGACTAAAATACGGCTTGCTGAAAACAGAGCTGATTTTGACAGGGTAAAAAAACACTACCATTGAGAATGGGCATCCAATGACCCCTTTAAAAAACAACCAGTGGCAACATTCTGTGGAAAAATTGTGGACTTGGTAACACTGCTTTTAAGTGTGTTTTATTTATTTATTTATTTATTTATTTTTTTGTTTGTTTTTTGTTTTTTACAATAATCTATGATATGACACTCTAAAGTAGTTAAAAGATTACCATAGTACCATGTACAAAACCATGGTAATACTATGTTTTTTTTGTTTTTGTTTTTTTGAAAGAAGAGGCTTTAATTGTTGTAAACATTGTGCCTCAGTAGAATAACATTTCAGAGAAATGCTCAATAAACCACAGACTGTCCAAAAAGAAACAGCATCGATGAGCCTGAAATGGCTCAACCACAGACAATATCACACAACAGAATCCCACGAGGGACAGATTTTAACCCCACACCGCCAGACATCTCATCTTCGATTCATATCGATTCTCAATATATATTACAACAACATTATCTTCAACATACAGACTGTTACCACCAAACTGCTCCCACGTGAAACGGCTCAGACGAACATGAGGCTGTCAGCGTTCAATTATGCTTTATGATGCTCATTTTATAATAACAACTGTCATAAATGTGCTGTCATAAAGACAAACAATCCACCTGTCTGCACAGACACACACACATGCTATATAGTAAATACATAAATCTGGACGCATGCAGTGTTTATTCTCATGTTCTACTGTACTTACAGCTGCCCTGTATAACTGATGACTGCAGCAGATTTCTGGGCAAAAACACTGACGCCACATTATTTATACGGGGCTTCCACTTTATGGAATCCCTGTTTACTACAAACACACACACACACACACATCAAAACAAACATAGCTTAGCTGGCTAATAAGTTAGTAACTGAAAAAAATGTTAATATTATTACAGGAAAATATGCATCAACAGTATGCTATGGAAACTTGTTTCTGTCATGGAATTTAAAATAAATAAATAAATAAATTTTAATTGCAAATTTTTATCTCACAATTCTGACTTTTTTCTGACAATTCTGAATTTATGCCTCTCAATTCATTTTTTTCCTTAGAATTCTGAGTTTACATCTTGAAATACTATTTTCTTTCTCGAAATTCTTAGTTTATATCTCAAAATCCTGAAAAATTTCAGGAAAAAGTCAGAATTGTAAGATAAAAAGCGACAATTACCTTTTATTTAATTTTTTCATTCCGTGGCAGAAATGAACTTTTTACAGCATCCAGCCTATTCAGCCTAACTACAAATTTAAGCAACATACATAAGGAATATGAGTATTGTTATTTTTTCTGGGTTGTTTTTTTTCTTTTCTTCTAATTTATCTACTAATTTCTCAGCATGGTTTAAATGCATTTACTCTATATTTAGTATCATCACTTTTAGTTTAATTTATTATGAATCCAATTTGGTAGAAACTGAGTTAATGAACAGTAAAAGAGCTGAACATATCAAAATACCGATGCAAATATATATGTGTATATATATATATATATATATATATATATATATATATATATATATATATATATATATATATATACACACACAGTGGGTACGGAAAGTATTCAGACCCCCTTAAATTTTTCACTCTTTGTTATATTGCAGCCATTTGCTAAAATCATTTAAGTTCTTTTTTTTTCCTCATTAAATGTACACACAGCACCCCATATTGACAGAAAAACACAGAATTGTTGACATTTTTGCAGATTTATTAAAAAAGAAAAACTGAAATATCACATGGTCCTAAGTATTCAGACCCTTTGCTCAGTATTTAGTAGAAGCACCCTTTTGATATAATACATCCATGAGTCTTTTTGGGAAAGATGCAACAAGTTTTTCACACCTGGATTTGGGGATCCTCTGCCATTCCTCCTTGCAGATCCTCTCCAGTTCTGTCAGGTTGGATGGTAAACGTTGGTGGACAGCCATATTTAGGTCTCTCCAGAGATGCTCAATTGGGTTCAACTCAGGGCTCTGGCTGGGCCATTCAAGAACAGTCACGGAGTTGTTGTGAAGCCACTCCTTCGTTATTTTAGCTGTGTGCTTAGGGTCATTGTCTTGTTGGAAGGTAAACCTTCGGCCCAGTCTGAGGTCCTGAGCACTCTGGAGAAGGTTTTCGTCCAGGATATCCCTGTACTTGGCCGCATTCATCTTTCCCTCGATTGCAACCAGTCGTCCTGTCCCTGCAGCTGAAAAACACCCCTACAGCATGATGCTGCCACCACCATGCTTCACTGTTGGGACTGTATTGGACAGGTGATGAGCAGTGCCTGGTTTTCTCCACACATAGCGCTTAGAATTAAGGCCAAAAAGTTCTATCTTGGTCTCATCAGACCAGAGAATCTTATTTCTCACCATCTTGGAGTCCTTCATGCGGGCTTTCAAGTGTCTTGCACTGAGGAGAGGCTTCCGTCGGGCCACTCTGCCATAAAGCCCCAACTGGTGGAGGGCTGCAGTGATGGTTGACTTTCTACAACTTTCTCCCATCTCCCGACCGCATCTCTGGAGCTCAGCCACAGTGATCTTTGGGTTCTTCTTTACCTCTCTCACCAAGGCTCTTCTCCCCCGATAGCTCAGTTTGGCCGGACGGCCAGCTCTAGGAAGGGTTCTGGTCTTCCCAAACGTCTTCCATTTAAGGATTATGGAGGCCACTGTGCTCTTAGGAACATTAAGTGCAGCAGAAATTTTTTTGTAACCTTGGCCAGATCTGTGCCTTGCCACAATTCTGTCTCTGAGCTCTTCAGGCAGTTCCTTTGACCTCATGATTCTCATTTGCTCTGACATGCACTGTGAGCTGTAAGGTCTTATATAGTCAGGTATATGGCTTTCCTAATCAAGTCCAATCAGTATAATCAAACACAGTTGGACTCAAATGAAGGTGTAGAACCATCTCAAGGATGATCAGAAGAAATGGACAGCACCTGAGTTAAATATATGAGTGTCACAGCAAAGGGTCTGAATACTTAGGACCATGTGATATTTCAGTTTTTCTTTTTTAATAAATCTGCAAAAATGTCAACAATTCTGTGTTTTTCTGTCAATATGGGGTTCTGTGTGTACATTAATGAGGAAAAAAAATGAACTTAAATGATTTTAGCAAATGGCTGCAATATAACAAAGAGTGAAAAATTTAAGGGGGTCTGAATACTTTCCGTACCCACTGTATATATATATACAAAAAATAATGAACCAATCGTCAGTTAAACAACCCATCTTTGACTATTTAATGAGATGTAGCAGATACGTAGACACAGGTGTCTGCATGCGCACATCAGAACACACACACTTCCATGAGCACATACACACTCTCATGTGAGGATATACAGGTGAGAGTGGGTTGTGGGTCACGGCGCGGGCCGCTCATCATCTGCAGATGTCCTGTGAGCGGTGACCCCTCACGGCTGCGAGGAAACCATTCATTTTAATGTCTCCAGAGTGCACGATAACCTATTAGCATTTCACTGCTGCAAACACTTTCAGAACAACACACACAAACAGGGCTGTGTTATCCGGCAGGATGCTAAAACAGACTAGGAGAAAACATGAAGCAGCAGAACTGTTTTCAACACTGATAATTATAATAAACGTTTCTTGAGCAGCAAATCAGCATATTAGAATGATTTCTAATGGGTCATGTGACGAAGTAATGATGCTGAAAATGCAGCTTTGATCACAGGAATACATTACATTTTAAAATATATTTAAATAGAAAACAGTTGTTTTAAATAATAATAATATTTTACAATATTACAGATTTTTTGATCAAATAAATGCAGTCTTGCTGAGCATAAGAGACTTCTTTCAAAAATGTAAAAAAAAATCTTACTGACCCCAAACTTTTGACGTGAAATGTATGGAAACATTGTGGTAGAGGAGAACAGCAACAGACTCAAGAGGACGTTCAGCGGTGAGATTCATTATCTTGTTATTTAGAGAGTGAAATGAAGAAGCGTCTCACCATCTGTCACGTAATCATTTACACGTAACCTGAATATTCCACATAAACATACACCAGAGCAGCAGCATATTATCTCACCTCAAGAAACACATGACTAACTTAAAGAACACACTAATATATTAGTATCTGAAAAACCTGACAATGTCTGACAGTAAACCTCCCAATCCCAGCATTCACTGCTGATCCCTAAAGGAATATTCAGGTTTATCTTAAAGCCTGCAGACAGCATCTGCGGTCTGCTGTCGACCACAGACAATAAAGAGAAACGCATTTACAGCAATGCATTTACAATGGAAATCAAGCAGGCAAGCAGACAGAGGGTTTACAAGCCGAAGTGTGAAGCTTGTACTTTTGTTAATGAATTCTTCAATAAAACTGTTTGTTATTTGAGCTGTAAAGTTAAACAGTTCACCCAAAAATGAAAATTTGCAGAAAATGTACTCACCCTCAGGGTATCCAAGATGTAAATGAGTTTGTTTCTTCATGGGAACAGATTTTGGAGAAATGTACTGTAGCATTCCATCACTTGCTCACCAATGGATCCTCTGCAGTGAATGGGTGCCGTCAGAATGAGAGTCCAAACAGCTGATAAAAGCATCACAATAATCCACTAGTAATCCACACCACTCCAGTACATCAATTAATGTCTTGTGAAGTAAAAAACTGCAGGTTTGCAAGAATCGAATCCATCATTAAGATTTTTAACTTCAAACCATTGCTTCCAGCTAAAATACAAGTCTTCTATCCATAATATTGCTTTCTACAGTGGAAAAAGTCATCTGGTCTGAATCAGGAGAGAAATATGCACAGATCAAGTACTGTGTACAAGCCAAAACAGTTCTAAACAAAAAAGTTTGTGAATTTTAATGTGAGAGGACAACAGGAGATGGACTTTTTCACTTGAGGAAGTGTTATATTGGCCAAAAGTGATGGTTTAAAGTTAAAACATCTTGATGGGTTTAATTTTTACAAACACTCAGCTTTTCACTTCACAAGACATTAACTGATGGACTGGAGGGGTGTGGATCACTTGTGGATTATTGTGATGTTTTTATCAGCTGTTTGGTCTCTCATTCTGACGGCACCCATTCACCGAAGAGGAACCATTTGTGAGCAAGTGATGGAATGCTACATTTCTCTAAATCTGATGAAGATACAAACTCATCTACAGCCTTAGGGTGAGTAAATATTCAGTAAATTTTCATTTTTGGTTGAACAATTCCATTAAATCATTCTTTTGCACAGATACCAAACATATTATGGTTCATTTTCTGATCACAACTTCCACTGTAAGTGCATCATGTAAAGTTTTCCAGGCTGAGGTAAGAGTCAAAAACGTGTTGTACATGAACAAAATAACAGCATGATTTTGGAACAAGACATGAGGACGAGTAATAATGACAAGAGTTTTCATTTTCGGTGAACTACTGCTTTAAGCCGCTCATCCAAAGCGTTGCGTCCCCCTCACTCAGCTGTCATGAATACAGCCGATCAATGCAGGGGTCTCGGCTTCAAAAGGTCAGCCATTCAATCGCACCAGCCTTTGTGTGGCCTCCAGCCCCTGGTTGTAGCGCACAGAGCCGCTAAGTAGAATTAATGGATGTATTGATTGCGTTCCCCACAACTCAGATTGAACGAGGTGAGAGGAGCTCTCTGTGAGCCGGCGGCCACTGAAAGACGTTCAAGACCTCAAACTCACTCAGTGAAAAGACTTTATTTAGATAACACCGCAGCACCATTGATTAAAGCAGATGCTTCGAAGCAAAGGTGAGGCTGTTGTGTGGGTTAGTGAAGGACTGAGGCGTGACGCAAAAAAATAGAGCTAATCTGAAATCATGAGAGTCTGAAAGTCTGAGAGCCGCGCTATCAAACAGAGATCGATCGCATTTCATCAGGGACTTTTGTTCGTTATTGATCATTAGAAGCAAGTTGTCGGTGTCGTGCCAAATCTTTCCCGCCTATCAAATCATAGCACCCTCTCTGAGAAGCTGTTTGGAATGCCTGATCAGAAAAGCCTTGATTGTATTTTAGTTGTGTTAATGAAGTATAATATAACTTGGAATACTGGATTCTGATTGGTCAGTTGGTCAGGTTTTTTTTTTTTTTTAAATCTGTATAACTGACAGTTGTCCCTGGCAAATGAATTCCTCCATAGCTATCATGCTAGTTTCAAGTCTCATGCATCACTTTACACTCTCGTTCTTCTCAAATAATAAAATAATTTACACTCAAATCAATATTTCATCTCTGTGTCTTTAATTATTTGGTGAGTAGCAGCTTGGTGTCTTGTTGCACTAAAATGCCATTGACTAAATACAAAAAAAAAAAAAAAAAAAAGTTTAATTGGACAACATATAAAGTTTTATTGTAAAGTTTTAAGTTTGCTCATTTGAGTGGAATTTTGCATTATATCAGAATATTATAATATTCATGTATTTTTTATTATATTATTTTAATTTCAGAATATTACATTATTTGCATTATATCAGAATATTATTTTTCACATCAGAATATTATATTATTTGCAGAGTTGCCTATATTATGCATATACATTTGCAATATATAACAATAAAATTCAGTTACTGTTTTTTGATTTTAGGACTACATAGATCAAGGAGGTATAAAGGATTTAGCTATAATCAAGAAAAAAGTACCATAATAATGCCTTGATTTACTTTGAAGTACCATTTAAATATGATGGTACTTGAATATGGTGATCATCTGTACCATGGTATTCCAATCTGACACCAGCACTGTACCATGGTATCTTGCCAATATTATTACAATTTAAAATAACTGTTTTTTATTGTAATATATTGTAAAATGTAATTTATTCCTGTGATGTAACACTGAATTTTCAGCGTCATAACTCCAGTGTCACATGATCTTTCAGAAATCATTCTAATATTTGCTGATCAACATTTCAGGTCATTACCAATGTTGAAATGAAACATTTCAGGTCATTACCAATGTTGAAAACAGTTGTGCTGCCCAATATTCTTGTGAAAACTGTGATACATTTTCTTTTTCAGGATTTTCTGTTTAATAGAAAATTCAAAAGAACAGTATGTACTTAAAAAAGAAATCTTTTGTAACATTACAAATGGCTCCACTGTCACTTTTGATCAATTTAATGCATTCTTGCTTAATAAAAGTATTAATTTCATTAAAAGAAATCTTACTGAGGCCAAACTTTTAAAATGGTAGTGTACACATAGCTTCAGGAGCTCATTACAGGTGTTGGCGACAGCACTGGAATCACAGTGATAGACAGGCGTGTGGATTTTCATGTTCATGTGATCTGCTGACATCAACATCAACACTAGCTGTGGGCGAGTGAGTCGCTCTCCAGAATTCTTCTTCTCTCTGTCTCTCTCTCTCTCTCTCTCATTCCCTGTCTCTCCGTCTCTCCCTCAGGGCTCAGCTAAAACATATCCTGCTCTGCTCCAAAATAAAATCAATACAACAGAAACACACACACACACACACACACACACACACACACACACACACACACACACACACGGCTGTATCCAGACACACAGAAGATGACTGAATGTAACTGCAGGCAACAACAACATACTCTTCTAATCCAGGTCACACACTCCGTAAGAGAGAGTTAATGAAGAGAACGACAGCTCATAAGAGAAATACACATAAAACAATGAGACTTGTCTAGAAAACAATGAGAATAAGCAGTTTGGAAGGTGTTGCTCCTCGGAAAATACACCTAAATGTATTTCATGTGTAGAGTTTGTTTTTTCTTGTAACAGATTTAGAGAAATTTAGCCTTCCATCACTTGCTCACTAATGGATCCTCTGCAGTGAATGGGTGCCGTCAGAATGAGAGTCCAAACAGCTGATAAAAACATCACAATAACCCACAAGTAATCCACACCATTCCAGTCCATCAATTAATGTCTTGTGAAGTAAAAAAACTGCATGTTTGTAAGAACGAAATCCAGTGACGGCACCCATTCACTGCAGAGGATCCGTTGAGTGAAACATTTTCATTTTTGGGTTAACTGTTCCTTTAAGAAATTTCATGACAATCGAGATATAACTAAAAATTAAAAACAACTAAAAACTCCTGATTTGAAAAAGCAACATCTACACAATACAATTCTCCTCTGCAAGCGTGCGAGAGAGACAGAAAAGCAGAAAGACAGCCAAAGACACACAGACAGAATAGGAGGAAGAAAGAAATCAAGGAAAGCTGACGGGATTGAAGGAGGGAAGAGGAAGTGAGAAGGGATGAGAGACTAGACAGTAGTTTGAGGCGAACAGCGAACGGAGGCCAGCTTCTACACAATGAAAACTGTTTCGACACCAGATTTCATATTCATATTTCTGTAAGTCTCAGCACAGAGAAATGTCTACATAGCAGAATGAAGAATAGCCCGGGGAAGAGCTTCTGCTGCGCTGCAGAACTGCTTGTTTGTACTCTCACCGTGTTAATTCGCCTTTGCTCTGCGCTCAGCTTCCTCCTCGGCTCGTGTGCAAGTCAAACAGGGCTGTGAATGTATGCTACAGTATATTATGAGTGTGTGTTTAATCTGTGGAGAAGGTAACACTGGAGGGATAGTTCAACTAAAAATCACTATTCTGTTTTCATTTACTCAATCTCATGCTGGTTGAACTCCATGTGATTGTATTTCTTTATTTAATAATCGGTGGAACGCACTTACTATTTATGTTTAGCTTTTATATATTTTTATTTTATAGAGTTTTATCAGGTATACTCTTCACTTAATAATAATTAATATTAAAGCAAACTTAAGGAGCAAGCACATATGGTTTTTACTCACTATTACATCTGATGTAAATTGATTTGATTTGGATGGTGATGAAGAGCTGTCAAAATCCAAAACTGACAAAAACATAAATAAAATAAAATAAAATAAAATAAAATAATTTATTTAAAAAATTTACATGAACAAAAACTGTATGCATGCTCTCATACTCTCATAAAATAATAATAAAAAAATAAAATAAAATAAAATAAAATAAATCAAACCTTCAACCTTTAAGTAGAGAATTATCATCTTGGATGAGCTTTCATTTTATCCCTCAAAATTATTTGGAAAATATATGAACATACATAATTGCAATCATTAAAACAATCCATATTATAGCTTATATCTTTTTAAATAAAATAAATTAATAAAACAAAACAGAAATAACAAATATAAGCATAAAACAATCATTAATTATAGATGCATTCATTATTAACAATAAACAACATCTATTATAATCAGCAAACTTAAATGAAATCAAAGATAAACTGAAACTACCGGCTGGCGTGTGGGAAACACGCTATACAAATAAACTTGTGCTCATGTACCTCTTTCATTCACATGGATCCAAATGTATGTGCTTTGCGCATGTTTTGTGTGCTTGACGTTTATTGCAGTACTGTATAGAAGTCGCAGAACATTTCAGAAAAAAACAAAAAAACATGACTTATATTCCGGAAAATACTGTACGTAATTCCATATGTAAACAAGTAAGCAAATAAATAAATAAACATTTAATGAATGATGTAATTCTTCTAGCATTTATAAGGAAATGTGTTTTTTGAGCAGAGTTTGGGCAACATTAGGATGCTCCAATCTCAGAGCACAGGCTTATGCATATGTGTTTGCATTTAAACAGCGCAGCTGTCACTGAGAATTACATCCCCTCACGTCGCTCTGCCTGAGATATGACAGCTGTGATGTGAGAGGACGAGTCGAATCGAGAGAGTGAGAGAGAGAGTCGACAGCCAACGGGGGAGAATGACGGGGTGAGTCCGTGAGAGGAAGGACAAGATTACACTCATTCACACTCACTCCTGTTTACACCGTGACCAGATCTGGAGCAGAATGCCTGCGAGGAGAGGCTTCAGACAAACACGACAAACATGCATCTGCTGATGTTAAAATCTGACCGTTTACTAGATCTGCATTTTCTGAAAGACAGAAAGAATAGTGTTGCTTCTTTCTTAGTTTTAGATTTTAGTCTTGTGGACTCTCAGACTTTCCTGTAGCTGAAACAGTAGAATGGGCCGCTAGCAATGCCAAGGTCATAGGTTTGATTCCCAGGGAAAGTAAGAAGTGATAAAATGTAAATGTGTACCTTGAACGCAATGGAAGTCCCTTTGGATAAATACATCTGCCAAATGCATAAATGTAAATGACTTCATAAAACTGCATGAGTAAAGGCCACGAGACCACAAGTCCTGCCATTTGGCTCATGTGACTATAAACGGTGAATAGAATATTCAGTATGAAACAGATGTGGAAAAAAGATCAACTACAATCCCATATGCAAATATTACAATGACATCTATCATCACTTTAACATTTTGACTACTAAATATTCTATCAAGTCAATGAGAGATTTTCAGAATGTTAAAGTTTTAAATCTAAACCATAAATTTTACAAAAAAAAAAAAATAATAATAATACAAAATTAGAACTAAAACTGAAATCTACAAAAATAATAATAATAATAATTTTTGAGTCTTTAATGTTGTATAAACCATTTTCACTCATTCTACAAATAATGTTTGTAATTATTTGAAAAAAAGTTTAATTTATAACTTTGAAAAATATTTTTTACAGTGCATATGTCAAGCTGTTCAACTGAATTAATTGCTAAATAGTTTTATACCGTTCGTTATTAAAATCGTTATTGGACCACACATCAGAGAATCCCCTAGTGACAAACTTCTCACACACCAGTGATTCTGACAAAAACACAGGCACACATTACACACGCAAGTATGAAAACACACACACACACACTTCCCACTTAAATGTTATGCTGATTGGTGCCAAGCTAGAATGCGGCTGACGCCAAATGCCAGTGACCTGCTCTTTGGACCCCTGACTTCCTGTCAGGCAGGAAACGCATCATAAATGAGTGCTGGGCGCTGGAGGGCGAGTGCATGGGTATAATTTCAGCGGCGGTGGCAACTGCCGAGAGTGTCTGACCATCAGAATGAATGGGGTCACAGCCCATGTGATCACCAAACTCTCATTTATATGTAAATGATGCTAGCTCTACATCCACACACACAGACACACACACACACACACACACACACTTCAACACTCCTTACTCGCACTGGCTGGAACACACACCCTTACACACACAAAAAGCCCCAAACCATAGTGAGCTGCATCACTGTCTACATAGACAGCTGCATACTAAGGGCGCTGGATGCAGCGGAGCGGAAGGGAACAGAACCAGGTTCAGGGGACATGCTTTAAAAGTTGGACTTCTTGATGTGGCGTCTTGAAAAACAGGACGCTCGTGGCAAATGACGCAGCTTTCAGCAAGACACATACCAGTGGTCAAAGACGTGTGTCTAGCACATATTTAAATAAAACAAAAATACAAAAAACCTGAATGCAATAACATGCCCTGTTTGAACACAGCATGACAATCAGTGTTGTTATTGTTAGCTAAAACTAAAACTATTAAAAATCATCTAAAATAGAAATAAAGATAAAACATATAAATTATAAATATCAGATGAAAAATGACTATAAATATCAGATGTAAAATGACTACAAAAAGCTAAATGGAATTTTTAAAAAAAGAAAAAAGAATAACAACAAATAGCACATAACAAAATTACGAAAATTTTTTAAAATATTTAAAAAGCTAATTCAAAGTTTAAGTACAAAATGACTAAAACTGGAACAAAAAGAAATTAAAGCCAAACAGAAATATTAAAAACTAAAAAGAACAAAAACACATAAAATTACTAAAACTTCAATTAAATTAAAATGAATATTGAAAACATTAAGATATTTAAAAATATTTTAAAAAACGTAATTCAAAAGTTTAAGTACTAAAGTTACTAAAACTGAAATAAAGCCAAATAGAAATATTTTATAATATTATATTAGAAAATATAATATTAGAAAAACTAAGAATAGAAAAGCTCATAACAAAATAACAAAAACATAAATTAAAAAACACAAAAATATATAGCAATGTAAAAAAGCTAATTCAAAAATGTAAGTAATAAAATTACTAAATTAAAGCCAAACAGAAAAAAAAAAAAAAAACTAACAAGAATAACAAAAGAACATTTCAAAATTACTAAAACTTAAACTAAATTAAAACTGAAAACAGAATATATATATTCTCTGCAAAGGACAAATGCAATGCCGCCTTAGACTTTAGACAAAATAAGACCATGTTTGTTTAATGATTGCATAATGATTATGCTGCCACCTAAGATCCCTTAAAACCCATGTGCCTACAAAGACAGCTCCCTAAGTTTTGAAGACAGTAAAACACTCACTCAAACCACTTTAAGCACAAAGAAAACCTCTCAGAAGATTCCTGTGAACTCATAGAGGAAGACTGCTTGATATTCCCCAGACACATCAAAAGTCTGTTTAATCAGAGACGGATCTTCAGTACACTGCTGCATCTTAACGCTTTGGGCTCTTAATGCTGCAGATTTAAGATCGGTAAATAATGAATGCACTGTGATCTTCAACTCCACACCATCACTGGACCCAGAGAGCGAGAGACGGATTCTCTTGCTGAGATTTATATGACAGTAAAATATGCATGCATATATGCATTTACGTCAGGAATGAAGTGTATTGCAGGCCATAATGACATCAAGCATTAGTGCTGCAGTAAACTGAAGCAGGTAAACGTACATGTATGATGATAGTCAAGGTTTCTTGTGCCAAAAACACTCGTGATATAGATTTACACGACCACATTCAACCCTCTATAATCATGAATGCAAGACAAGCTTTTTATAAAGCACATTTCATTTGTAATTGAAAGCACTTTACAAAGAAAAATATATATAAAAATCATAAACATATGAAAATATAAATTGTATTGATAATACTAAAAAAAAAAAATACAAAATGAAAATCATATAAAATTAAGGTTTAAAATAATTAAAGGGTTAAACTTAATCAAAGAGTAGTAAGCAGTTAATCATAAAAATAAAAAAAAAACATGAAAGTCAGATTATTATGTTAAAAGAATGAATATTAAAAGAAAAAATATGAAAGATAAAATAAGAATATAATTACTACTCAAGCAGAAAGAAACATTCTGTTATTACTAAACATAAAAGTCAACAAACATAAAAATCATATAAAAGTCAGATATGTTAAAAAGAAGAAATATGAAAATAAAAAATATAGAAGATAAAATAGTAGTACAATTACTATTCAAGCAGAAATAAAGTCTGTTTTTACTTTATTATATTTCTGTAACCGACAGAAATAAACCGACATAATAGACATACTCAAACTGACATAATAGACATACTCAAAAATATTAATATAAAAGTAAAAAAAAAAAATATATATATATATATATATATATATATATATATATAAAAAACACAATAATATATAACACAAAATAATAATATATATAAATATATATATATATAATAAAATAACAAAGCATAAAATAATAGTAGCCAAAATACAATCGTACCTTTAAAAATGGCAAAAAAGCCATTAAAATATAAAAAATTTAAATCGATAAATCATCTATAAATTAACCTGAGCTTTATATGTTAATTTAAAATGGATTAAAAAGAATGAATAATGGCTATGAAAAAAAAATAAAAATACCAGACATAAATTTAAATAATGTCATGCAAGAAAGTAGATTTAACTATTGCTTTTTACTGCTGTACCTTTAAAAATCCCATATATAAATGACCTCTAAAGGCATAGTTCATCAGGATGGGTCAAGTTTTTGAATAATGAATAGGATGTGTAAATGTTGGTGGTCATATGATAATTAGCCCAGCTCTTTAACATAAATGGGTGGAGCTTTACATATTTACTCACTGAAAAAGATGACATATTTTATCTTTTTACTTGCATGCCATGTGACCATTAACCAACATCAGAGAACTGTGAGCTTGCCAATTAAGTTCAATTATTGAAATATTAACTTCTCATGAGGACTTAAGTAAATATTTTAGTCTAAGTGGTTTGGCTGACAAAAAAAAAAAAAGTTATTATTGTGAATATTATGCATTGAACATTGGTGTCTTTTTCCCTATCATTCTTGACTGATCTGCAACCAAAGCTCATCATCATCATCATCCTGATTTTCATCGGCATCATTAGAGCTGCTTTCGCCGCAGTGTGGCAACGCGTCTAACCTCTCCAACCCATAATTACACCGTTTCAGCCGAACAATAGCCGGCTTTTTAATAAGGAGCTTATTTTCTTTATGATTCCCTAAAATTGAGGGTAAATAAACTCCCAGGACTATATCCTGCCCTGCTGACTCCATGAGCTCCGTAATTATGTTCTGGCCGCCTATTGATACGGCACAAAACCAGGGGAAGCGTCTGGAAGTGTGGCGTTAATGAGGAGCGGGAGGGTGGATCTCCGGAGGGTTCTGCTTATCTTCTGTCCCCGAGGGCAGAAACCCAATGCCGCCTGCGTGCGTTAAACCCTTTACAAACGCTGTAATCACCTGAACTGGGGCTTAATGGACCCTCTGCTGCTCAGATAAAACTACAGCTACCAGAAACCTGACATCGTGAAAGACACACACAAAGAGAGAGACGTGAGCCGTCAGGAGGAAGACACAGGTCCTGTCCCAAACGTCACACTTAAATGCTGTCTGCATAGGCAACTACCTTCTAAAAAAACTAGAATGGAGCCATATGATGGTTTCTCTTCATGGGTGGTGTCACACACAAAAAAGGCTACTCGTATCAAGAGCACAAAAGTTGCTAAGCTACTTTAGTAAGTATAAAACAACAAACAATTATAAGGTAAAAAGCACATTTTAAACAGATTTATTTTTTGTTTGTAATGCTTTCAATGAAATACACTGCTGTTCAAAAGTTTAGGGCGTTAAGATTTTTTAATGTTTTTGAAAGACGTCTCTTCTGTTCATCAAGGCTGTATTTATTTGATCAAAAATACAGTAAACACTGTAATATTGTGAAATCTTATTGCAATTTCAAATAACTATTTTCCAGCTTAATATATTTTAAAATGTAATTTATTTCTGTGATGCAAAGCTGAATTTTCAGCATCATTACTCCAGTCTTCAGTGTCACAAATCATTCTAATATGCTGATTTGTTGCTCAAAAAAACATTTCTGATTATTAGCAATGTCGAAAACAGTTGTGCTGTCTATATTTATTTATTTATTTATTTTTGAAATGGCGATACATTTTTTCAGGATTCTTTGATAAATAGAAAGATAAAAAACAGTATTTATTGGAAACACATGCTGAATAAAAGTATTAATTTCTTTTTAGCGGTTTATATCTTGCTATTCTGAGTTTATATCCCATAATTCTGAGTTTATATATTGCAATTCTGAGAAAATAATTGAGAAAAAACTCATAGTTGTCAGATATAAAATCAGGATTATGATATAAACTCAGAATTTTGAGATACAAACTCACAATTGTGAGAAAAAAGGTCAGAATTGTGAGGTAAAAGCTTACCAGTTACTGCATTTTTATTTTTTATTCTTTGGAGAACAGAACTGCAAAATTAAAACTCTTTTTTTTCTGATTTTATATCTGACAATTCTGCATTTTTTTCTTCAGAATTCTGAGATTACATCTCGCAATTCTAAGACAACAAGGTCAAAATTGTGAGATAAAATTTATAATTACCTTTATTATCTTTTCCTATTGCGGAAACTACACAGATGTATACTGATTCTGGGCAATTTGAATAAATGCATTTTGAAAATATTATTTTTTAAATAAATGCAAATAGGTTATTAGTTGGTTAATGTTAAAACAGTGTAATCCAAAAGGATGGATTTTATATGCAATTCAAATACATTTTAAATTCAGGCCTAAATATTTTTTTTGAGTGTACAAAATGAAACATGGATAGAGATCACATATGTTTGACAGATGTAATGAACTATCTGAGAGGAGGAGACTTACAGACAATGAGAGAAAGATGAAGAGAGACCGAGAGGTCTGTGATGATAAGACCTGCGGTGCTGTTCTTCAGAAATACTTCAGTCCATCTCACCACACACACACACACACACACATACACATGCGCGGCTGCCATGTCAAATAACCCCAGCGATGAGCACATTTCAGATCTGACGTCTTCAAGAGAGACAGAGAGAGAGAGAGAGACAGCTGTAGGGTTTGAGGTAAACATCACTCCTTCTCGTCCTGTTCTCCTCCTCCATCGCTCAGAAGAAGGTGGGAGATCAAAGCAGGTGTTAAACGCAGTTTGAGAGTGACAGAAGCGCAGTCTCCTCCCCTCAGGCACTTTAGCCAATCAGAACATCAAACGCCTGCATCGTTTATCAGTGCTTAGCCTGAGGTGGCCAATGACGGGAGCGTCTGATGGATGCCATATCTATAGATTGAGAATCCGGTCTGACTGACAGCTCTCATAACCCGCATCACACCCTGACAGATAATCGGTGATCATCTAGCGGCTCGTGGTGGTACAAACCTTCCTTTCTCTTCTCATCGAGTTCAAAATGCATCTTTTCTTCTCCAGAAGTCTCTTCTGCTCACCAAGGCTGCATTTGTTTGTTTAAAAAAAACTGTAATTTAAAACAGTACAATTTAAAATAACTGTTTTCTTTATGAGTATATGTTGAAATGTAATTTATTCCTGTGAAGCAAAGCTGAATTTTCAGCATCATTACTCCAGCCTTCAGTGTCACATGATCTTTCGGAAATCATTCTAATATGCTGATTTACTGCTCGAGAAACATTTCTGATTATTATCAATGTTAAAAACAGTTGTGCTGCTTAATAATTTTGTAGAAACTGTGATTGTGATTTTTGATGAACAGAAAGTTTGTTTTTTAATTGAAAATTCAAATTTTTGTAAAATTACAAATGTAATTTTGATCAATTTAATGCATCCTTGCTGAATAAGAGCATTCATGTCTTCAAAATCATACATATTAGAAGTAATAATATTAAAAAGTATTACTTTACCTCTATTTTGGCTTTGTTTAAAGTATTGTGAGATCAGTATCGTGTATTGAACCCAATCGTGAGTGTTTAATTACACCCCTAACAAAGTTTTACAAAAAATATCACTTATGTTTTCTTTATCATTCTTTATAAAATCTATTTTGAATTTATTTTTAGATTTTCTGTTTTATTATAATTTTAGTTAGTTTTAGTAATTTGTTCTTTCTGAGTTGTTTTTATCTAGTTAGTTTTTATAATTTTTTACATTTTATTTTTATTAATAAAACAATTGCCAAATTTTTGAAGTTTTTGAACACATAGAAGACCATATATCATATTACTCTATTTATTTATTGTATATACAGTTGGCATGATGGAAATATCTTAATGTCAGTAACATGGTTTTAATTTGAAGTGAATGAAAGTGAGGGATCTGTGAGGGACTTGTGTACTACATTCAGTCAGCTAAACACTAAAAATACATAAAAGTCAAAACTCCAGACAATGGCTGTGAAAATCAGACATGACCATGAAGACAGTAAAACCCAATGATCAAACTGTTCTTGAAACCCTCAGAGCCCCGTTTGCACTCCCATCAAACGAAACACACAGTCTGCCTTGACTAGCATCAGTTGTGTTTGGGCCGGAGCTTTGGTGGAGGTTGGTTTTCCATCAGCGTGAGCCGAGTACAGGCACTGTGAGATATTTCCTGATATTGACCCTGCTGTCAGGACGTTCCTGTATCTGCAAAATAAGTGTCTTTGATAAAGCAGGTTAACATTGATTAATCCTTGAGAACTCTGGGCCTCAGAAAAGAAATTAACGAGGAGCGTTTTCCTGTCGTCTCCCTCAGGAGCAGGACGTCTGAACACAACACAGCCACTCATCTCATTACAGCAGCGTGTCCCTGTGCCGGCCTGTTAGCGCTCCGCCAGCACCTTCGTTTGGGAGGGAAGGACAACAATCAATGCACGGCTGATTTGTCCCAGTAAGGAGTTTACCAAATACATGAGGTGCGTCCCAAATCGTGTACTTATGCACTATTCTATGACGTTTTGTAGTATAAATAGTGCGAGTAGTGCGTTCACACTGAAAATTCCAAAAATAAAAAGTGCACTTTAAATACCCGGATGATGCACTTAAATAACCGAAAAAATGAAGTGTGGAATACTGAATACTTCGTGCACTCAACTGTCGCAGCTTTAATTACGTCGCGAAGGGGGAGGGGCTATCAGACTCCGATTATTAATGACAAAATAACCTTATATAATTCGGACACTACATGGTTGAGTGCATAGTGCATAAGTACATTGTGTATAAGTGCATAGTGTATAGTGTGTCATTTGGGACACAGCTATGGACTATCTTTCTTACTTTCTTTCTTTGCAATAATATGCAATAATTTCTACCCTTATTTGGTCCTACCGCTCCAACATTCCTGTGAGATTTGCAGTATTGCAGTATCCTCATATTATCATTCCAGACAAAAAAATAAATACAGATCAATTCAATACACTTTTTTGCCCCTAAGGGGGAAATTTGTCCTGGAAAATTCCTGTCTTTCATTGTATATCTTTATTTATATTATTATTTTAATATTATTAGGTTGATATCTGAGCCATTAACAGAATGAGCAGATAAACAGAATTTTTGAATGCACATTTTTGTTTAAAATATTTGGACCTTTTTGAACTTTTGACTAAGATTAATTTTATAAAATCTCATAAATTACAATTTGCATAAATACATAACATTCCTGTCTTTCATTGTATATCTTTATCTTCATTTATACTACTATTTTAATATTTTTAGGTTTATATCTGTGCCAGATTAACAGAAGTTTTGAATGCACTTTTTTTTGTTTACTTTTGACTCAAATGAATTGTATTCCCTTTATTTTCACCCAAACAAACAAACAAACAAACAGACAGACAGATAGACAGATAGACGGATAGACGGATAGACGGATAGATGGATAGATGGATAGATGGATAGATGGATAGATGGATAGATGGATAGATAGATAGATAGTGGATTTGCTGTTTTTATTGTAATTTTTTTTTTTTTTTTTTATAAATTACTCGGTGAAATGTTGGAGTGGGATAGGATCACTCTATTGGATAGGATTTCTATTGTGCCATTTATCCTCATGTTCAAAAGAAATAAAGAAAGAACTAAAGAAAGGTCTTTAGTATGAGACTCGTACCTCCTGGGGTCAAACAGACATCATCATCTCAGTAACCCAGTGACTAACATGACTAAATAATAAAAAAGGTGGGAGAATAAATGATGAATACAAGACTGCCTAATAGTGAAAAATCATGGTTGAACACACACACCACAGATATGGCCTAATGCACTATCATGACACACACACGGCTGCCAATTTCACACATACAGAAATGCCCTACTTAGAAAAAAAAAGGCTTTTGTTTCACAGAATGACTTGAGTGCATCTTCATGAGAAGGTACTAGAGGAAAGGATGATAATGCTGAAATGATGTTGAAGCTTTAATAGAGTTGCACTTATATAACACGTAATCCACTGAAACAGTAGGCGTGCATGAACCCACCATCTGTCTAGACGTCAAATTATGAGGCTGTAAAAGAGAGAAAGATCTGGCGTAGCAGCGTATGCCAACTCAATATGATGAGGTAGAAATCTGCAGCTTGGGACGTGTCTGGCCTTCATAGGGACACATCTGAGTATGCACTTGTGTAAGTGGCATTCAGGGGCTCATCTAGTTACATGTACAGCAGCACACTGGATAACTTTTAATTTAGTTTGCAAATTCAGTTTTGCAAGTTTTGTTGGAAGCATCTTGTTGCTGGATCCTATTAGCGTTTCTGGACAGATCTCTTTCAGACATACATGTTACAATGGAAACCTATTTCAGTGATTCCCGATCACATACGTCTACTACTCTCTAAAAGTATGGATTTTTGAAGTGATGAGAAAGAACGTTTTAGTATGAATTCAAATGACTTCAGATAAAAAAGTGCTTTCATATTATAAGTCCTATTTCTTTCTTTATAATAAAAAAGCAAGTATTTTATAGTGCTCCTTCAAATAAAATAAAATAAAATAAAATAAACATCAGCAAAAGACTGCATACTTTTAATATCAACTAAAATAATATGCCTTCACAGCACATACAGTGCCCTCCAAAAGTATTGGAACAGTAAAGGCAAAACTGCACTGTTGGCTGTGGAGTCAAGACATTTGCAAATATGATTAAAAGATGAATATGAGACAAAACTACAGAATGCCACATTTTATTATTAGCCGTTTCAACATATACATGTTTTACCAAATAAAAAGAACAGCACTTTTAGAGTTCATCCCACTCATTGATGTGAGCATAAGCATTGGGACAGTTGAACATAAAGCAGATATAAAAGATTAAAAGCTATTATTTAGTTGCAGATCCCTTGCGCACGATCACAGCAGTGAGTCTGTGACCCATAGACATCACCAGACTCTTGGTCTCATCCTCTGAAATACTTTTCCCAGCCTTTAACGCAGCCAATTCCAATTGTTCCTTGTTTTGGGGAATTTCTGCCTTTACTCTCCTCTTCAGCTGGTGAAATTCATGTTCAATCAGATTTAAATCTGGAGATTGATTCGGGCAATCTAAGACTTTCCATTTCTTTGCCCTTATAAATTCCTTGACTGAACTGGCAGGGTGTTTTGGGTCATTGTCCTGATGCAATATGAAGCACTTCCCAATGAATCTGGTGGCATTTTCTTGAATATTGGTAGGCAAGATGGTTTTGTACCCTTCCAAATTCATTCTGCTACTGTCATCATACATTAAGTCATCAGTAAAGTTGAGAGGGCCTGTTCCAGAGACAGCCATGCATGCCCATGCCATGACACCACCTCCACCACGCTTTACAGATGAGGCTATATGCTTGAGATCTTTTGCAGTTCCCTTTTTTCTCCACATTTTTGCTTTCCCATCACTTAGATAAAGGTTCATCTTTGTCTCATCGGTCCATAAACACATTTCCAAAACTCTTCTGGCTCACCTTTGTGCTTTTTTGCAAACTCTAATTTTGCCTTTCTATTTTTGGTGCTGGTCAGAGGTTTGCATCTTCCTGTGTAGCATCTGTAATTCTGTGTCAAAGTCTCCTGAGGACAGTAGATTGTCAGAGCATCACCCCAGCTTTCTGGAAGTTGTTGGTGATTTTACAGACACGTCTTTTAGGGTTCATTTCCACAGCTTTTATGATTTGTCTGTCATCAACTACTGTTGTTTTCTCAGCCGATCAGGTAGTTGTTGGCTGCTGGTGTCGCTGGTGGTTTCTAAACTCTTGATTTCTCCATGCCCTTTGTTGTTGCTATAGCTCTAATTGACTTCCTCTTTTCTTTTAGCATCCAAATTGCTTGCTTTTCTCTCAAAGTCAGCTCCCTCATATTCATCCTGGTTTGTGTGTGTCATCGTCGAATGCAAGATTCAGAATGCAGAAGTAATGGATATAACTGATACGACACATTCCCTGCTTTTAATATCTGAAGAATGAATGCAACAGGACACAGCTGATCACTTAGAAAGACCTGTGAGGCAACTGTTCCAATACTTATGCTCACATCAGATAGGGGGATGAAACTCTAAAAGTGCTGAACTTCTTAGCTGGTAAAACATCTGTGTGTTGAATCACCTAATAATAAAATGTGACATTCTGTAGTTTTGTCTCATATTCATCTTTTAAACATATTTGTAAATGTATTGACTCCACAGCCAACAGAGCAATTTTGTCTTTACTGTTCCAATACTTTTGGAGGGCACTGTATATTATAAAATATATTTTTAAAAATGAAAATTAAAAAAAAAAAACTATTAATATTTATTTATTAATTTAAATATAATTTAAATTAAAATTTTATTTAAATATATATATTTTCAATATTACAATTTTAGGCATATATTTTATTGTACATACTATCTTGGCTTGGGATTCACTAAACCATAATAAACACTATAAAAAAAATAAAAATAAAAAAAAGATTTTTTTTTTGGAAATAAAATTTTTCCAATTAAGTTGGAAATAAAACAAAATACATTTTACAAGAAAATATTATTTCTACCTAAAAATTTCACATTTAATGCAACTGCATTACTTGCTTTTTCTTTGCAATTATTTGTGAAATTTACTAGCAATTTCTGACTGACTTTTTTTTTTTCAGGGTATAGGATGGACTTCATGTGAATTGGGACACAGTCTGACAGATCAATCAAACATACAGGGAAAAAGACAGGATGGACGATGTCAAAATACCCTGAGGTGAAATAGTGAGACAATAACACAGTAACCCTGGGCAAACATGGCCACTCTATCAGTGTCAGCTGACCTTTCATGATCTCTAAAACTATATGACACGATCCCAAACAATCAATGTTTGATCCAAACGCTAGATCAATAACCCCTACGGCAGCATTCGAAACCTCAATAAAGACTCTAAAGCACTCCTATTCTCACTCCAATGGATACAAGTCAGTTCAGCCGTGAGAATGTGTCCAGAAATGTGCCTATCTGATACTCAAATGACATTTGGAAATCTTCAACATTTACAGACCTTTCCTCTGTCCGAGCGGTCATTTCTAGCATGAACTGATTGGTCATTCACCTATTATGTTTGTAATAATTTTAAGGCGGCTTTAATAAAGCGTGATTTGAGAGCGGTTTTATCTCTTATCTGTTTTCGCACTCCTCCAGGATCAATACGAGGCAGCTTTAGCCGTGTGAATCAATGCGTTTGCACTGCTGGGCTGCTACCTTGTCCCGATAACTCTGCCCAGGTTCCACATCTGTCACCGTTTGATCTAGATACGTCAGAGTCTATTCCCCCAAGGAAAGTGACCGAATCGCTCTCTTTATGCAACCTTGAATGGTTATTTGCTGCTTTAAAAGCCTACAGCACCTTTGATTGGCTACAGGGAGTTGGGTTATTGCTCCATTGCCATTCCACAGTGCTCAGAAGACCAATTTAGACTCGTATGAAAAGCATGATGGCACATATAACGGTGCGTTAATACTGAGTGCGATTGGCAGGACTCAACTGCAGTATTTCTTCACTATCTGAACTCGCATTGGTAACCGTTGCATCACATCACTATGAATATGAATAAAGTCGTACAGGTTTAGTTGCTCATGTTGCCTCAAATCTCCATTAAAAATGTATGACTTTTAGTGGCTTTGTCACTTCAAATTGTTGACAGTGTGAACGAACATTTAGGATTCATTTGGAAATAGGGAAATAATATAAACAGCCAGTAGAATGTTTGGACACACTGCACTAAATTTATGTTTCTCATGATATTAAAATATTTCACTCCAAAGGCTTGAAATTAGTTGTGAAGACAAAGATTTTGGCAAGGCAACATTTCACATTTTCATTTATTTTATGCTGATGTACTAAAATAACAAAGTAAAACGGAAAATTCATAAAAACAATATAGGCATAAAAAACAATTAAAAATATTTATAAAAATGACTACATCTCACAATAAATTAGCAAACAGGGACAATATAATAATAATAATAATAATAATAATAATAATACTAATAATAATAATAATAATAATTCTATCTATTAATAACAATAACACTATCTTAATAATACTAAAATAACACTGGTACATATACTGTGTGAATGTGCATTTCAGATTTAAATTATTATCATACATATAATACATTTAACTTACTAAAAGATGAAACCTTAGGGAGTTTTATTTATTTTTTTCTCCTGTAAATCAGCAAAGAGAGAAAATATTCAGACTCTCATTTTTGTCTGTGAACAGAGCATTAAAATGGATGAGGTTGTGTGTGTATGTTCGGGTCAGTGAAGTGACCCTTGGGGAATTGTAGTGTGGGTAATAAACAAGAAACTAAGTGAGTAACTGAAGGTTGTGTGTGTGTGTGTGTGTGTGTGTGTGTAATGAGACAGTTGTAGAAATGTGGCAGCATCGTGACCGACCTCACAGTAGTTCATCTTAACAATAGCAGCTCCCTATAGACCGCATGCTTAATGCCAGTTATTAATAGACACGCACACATACACATACAAATACTACAATAATAAAAGTTCTGCTCCGAAAACATTAGTGAAAGCATTTTAATGCTATACACATAAACAAAGCAGCATAATGTATTTCATGTATACAGAAAATTCAATCCAAGAATGCATTGTGGATTGACAGTGAGGAAGCTCACTAGGTTTTGAAACCGAGCTAATATGCATGTGAACAATAAGATTAAGGCATGAGATCAAACATGATTACACACATCTGTTCCTCATCCTGTTTTACATAGTCTCTGTGCTTACATGCCACATCTAGACAATGTTTACTTAAGCTTCTAATAAATTAAAAGGAAATATAATTTAATTAGTGAGCTAAAACAAACATACACACAGACAAAAATCATAGCTGTGTTTTCAGATGCATTTGATTGAGGCTATTAAATGCAGATTTCTAGATCATGTACTGGTATTTTGGCGCTGTATATAAAGTGCATGGGCTGCCTGAGGAATCATGAGTAATGTTGTAATTTAAAGCTGGCTGCATGTTGGCTTTCCTCCAGTGTTCACTTCAGCGTACAGTCGAGAATGTGAGCAGAATTCATCTGAACGTAATCAGGATGTCTGTGTTGTGTAGGAATGCCTCTGGGATGTGTACAGAATGGCCTGTGAACATACTGCTACTGTAGAATAAGCAGTCCTACAGACAGTATGTGAAAATACAGTAAAAACATTATTATTATTATTATTATTATTATTATTATTATTATTATTATTTAAAGGAACTGTTTCTATGTGAATATTTATCAGAATTGAATTGTATTGTTCTGCTTAGGATTTTTGTGGATTGCTTTGGGGTTTTCAGGATTCTTTCAAGTTAGGAACCTTGGGGTAGGTAAGATTTTTTTAATGAAAGAAGACTCTTATGATCGCTGAGCCTGCATTTATCTGATCAAACATAGGGTAAAAACAGTAAATTGTGATATATTATTACAATTTAAAATAACTGTTTTCTATGTGAATATATTTTAAAATGTAGTTTATTCCTGTGATCAAAGCTGAATTTTCAGCATCATTACTCCAGTCTTCAGTGTCACATGATCCTTCAGAAATCATTCTGATATGCTGATTTGCTGCTCAAGAAACATTTCTGATTATTTTCAATATTGAACACAGTTGTGCTGCATCACATTTTCCTGGAAACCGTGATAAATTTTATTTTTCAGGATACTTTGATGAAAAGAAAGCTCAAAGGAACAGCTTTTATGTACAACAGAAATCTTTTGTAACATCATAAATGTCTTCACTTTTGACCTATTTAATGCATCCTCACTAAATTAAAGTTTTTTGATGAAATCCAGCATTCATTTTATGCAACATTTACTCAAAATTAACTCAAAAGTATTGGAAAACATTAAACGTTCATTATCTATTGGCAAAACTGTCAGCTAATTCTGTAACTGCCAGATCGGTTAATGATAATCACACAAAACAGTATGCAGTACACAGTACAGTATTCTAGTGATCCCCAGTTTTGAAGGCAATGAGGTGTGTGTGTGTGAAACTGGAGAGGCTGTCTAATTTCTGGCATATAATATTGATGTCTTCACTTTGAGCACACAGACGGGGCATGATCTCGTGTTTATAATTCACGTGTGAGTTTCTCACACAGGCGCTCCTCTCCCCATTATGAGCCTCTCATCAATATTTCACCGCTGGAGAGGGTTAAAAGACGTGTGTGTGTGTGTGTTTGAGCACATCTGTGAGTGTGTTTGTGGAAGGATCCATTTGAATGCACGGTCACAGAGTGTTTCAGCACCACATGTGCCGGACAGCTCCCCTGCGACACCACTACAGTCTTGATTTACTGGGCCAGAAGAACTCCTGAAGAGTGCTGTGCATGAGCACGTGTTCCTGAGGACATATGAACCTGTGCATGCTCCAGTCTCTAGCTTCATTTCGCTAATTGGAAATCATATCCAACAAGCTCTATTATGGTAATATGCAGTAGAGTCACAGACAATGTCAGCAGAAACTGTTCAAAAACTGCTAATCTACAAATGTAAATGATTGCTTATATTAACGCTCATACATGTATACTTTATTCTGACCAATCAATCATGGCATTCTGTTGTCAAATATTTCATTTAATGGCCACTATATGTAATTGAACAAAGTATAATTGATCATCATCCCAAGCAACTGATTTCCTCTAGCTGTGTTTTTGTAGTTTCATGCCTCTTACATCACTCCACACTCTCTTTATATATAAAAAATATTTTTAAAATACTTAAAATGCATATACAAAAATACATAATATAAAAACACAATATTTATTAAGTACAAATAGTCTGATTTTCACAAAAATTACACAATTTCCACAACCAATGTTATTATTAATAATATATTATTAATTTTATATGATTAATTTTATATAGGTAATAATTAATAATAATGATTACCTATTTAAAATATAAATATGTAAAATACTTGAAAAAAAAACTTAGAAAGACATAAAAATGTTAAATGTTGACTTGACAACTAACTGAAATAGGTTTATAAGTACTAAAATTACTAAAACTGATATAAATAACATAACTAAAACATAACTAAATAACTAATACTTAAATGTTTGACTGAAAACTGAAAATAAAAAAACAGTACATATGTAAATAGCATATAAATCATATATAAATAATACTAAAATAACATTCAACAACAACAAATAAAAGTAATTTTAAATTAAGCTGTAATTATTTTAAATTATTAATTGCTAGCTATAAGATTAGCATTTGCAAGACAAAGAAAACTGCTATTTTATTCACAAAAAAAAATGTAAAAACAACATTTCCACCACAGAATGCTTAATAAATACAAAAAATCAATTGAGATATGGTAAAAAATTATGATGCTTCAGAGGGGGAAAAATAAAAAACAGAATTATCCTGTTATGAATATATTGTTGGACACTGTTAATAGACAAACAATTTAAACTACTGAGAGTGTGGAACGTCTGTTGCCAAAATTACCTATAGCTGAAGAAACACCCATATGGTGTAATACAATTTAACAAAATGCACATTTTTGTATAACGTTTCCTCAAAATTCACTCACAGAAACTGTTCATTATCCACTGACTATTTTAACACGAGGAAACACTAAAACTACTGTTAAGAAACAACCAATAATCACAAAAATGGCCAAATACTGATTAATGAATCAGTTTGGTCAATATATCAGTCTATTAGCATACACTGTAAAAAATCAAATTAACAAAATGTCGGAAGGGCAAAAATATTTAAGTTGAACTAATTTTATTGCTTGGGCTTAGTTGAGAAGACATATTACATTAAGTCTGCACAAATATATTTTAAAAACATTAAATAAATGGTTATTTTCAAATCCAGTCAACATTCAGAATGCTAAATGTTGACTAAACTAATAAAAACAAATCCAGCCAACACTGAGATCATTCTACACGTGCACGCGCCTGAGTGACTTCGCAGGAGAAACAGCGCCGCCATCTTGTCAAGTTCACGCGCCAGGTAAGTTGCACAAAATAAATGTTATTTTTTTAGATTAAATTTAACGAGAAAATCATGCAACATTTAGAAAGTGTTTTATGAGTTGTATTTCCGAAGAGAAGTAGATATAACACAGTGTATGTCAAGTTCAGGCGTCAGGTAAGTCAAGTGGCACTGAATAACGTTAAATATTTGTACTTAAGTTAACGTTAGATTGAATTTATCAAAACTTATATTTAAAAGGTGTAAATGTTTTATTTAAAACATATATATTTATACACAAATGTACAACATATATAAAAACATCGAATAAGCGTTGTATGATATGTCTGAGGGAAACTTAAGTGAAGGGAATGTGGTTTTTCACCTTGTTTAATCCATCTAACACTTAATATCAAAAGCTGTTACTTTACTAAACTTTTGCAATTGTCCCGTGAAGTAAAAAGATGACATTAACAACGTGACTAACAACAAGCGACGGTGAAATGTCGCTCTTTTCAAATGGGGCGGATTACACGGCGTTACTGGTCTCGTGAAGGTGCTTCGGAAGAGAAGTTCGTCGTTCCGAACGAACTGAATCGTTTCACAAGGCCGTTCAAAGCGCCTCAGTCAGTTCCCTAGGTAGTGAATCACTGGATCATCCACACGAGTCCCTGCACTGGGAAAGACCGTGGCTAAGTAAACACTGGGACAACTGATCAATCAATTTATATCAATTTACTATAATATGAAATGTACATGTTCTATTACAAATCCAGTCAGCATCAATGCTCCCTGTTGTGCAATGGATTTGTGCCAAAAAAAGGTTGCAACTTCTGTTTCATCACAAATTTAATTAACTGATATTGATACATTGTAAATGATTTAAAAGGCATCATTTCATTTTTTGAACTTAAAATGTACTTTTCTTTCTCCATCAGGGTGTGGCCAAAGGTTTCATTGGTGCTTTGTCATCATTGCAAGATTTCAGATACAACCCAGTCAGTTCTTCCAAGGCACCAAACACCAGACCGCTCCACTGCAGCTACATACTGTGTGTACTTTCAAAATGCAATCCAAGATGGCGGCGCGGTCAGATGCAGCGGCTACTCCGGGTCCCAAAGACGGTGTTTTTATGTCTTTTAATGTTGTCTGTTCGTCTCCAAATAGTGTCAATTACCGCTAATTCATGAGAAAATCACTCCAAAATACATCTATGATCGCCAAAGCCTTTTGGATATTTGCAACACATACAAACACCAACTCTCGCCGGCGGCTACTGAGAAGCTACGAGGCCTTTGCTTACTGCTGAAGCAGCACCTCGAGACCGCGGCCTCGCCTACTGATGCTACCCACACAAGGCGGCGTCACAAGTGGTGTGAGAGAGGACGGAAGCGCGGTAAGCGCGGAGGTATACGAGCTAGGCTAAGGGCTAACCCCACAAGACCGACTCTTCCAAGACTCATGCTCTCAAACGTTCGCTCTCTGGAAAACAAACTGGACTTAATTCAAGTCAGTCGGTCTACACAGCATGAGACAAGGGATTGTTGTGTGTTTGTTTTCACTGAAACATGGCTAGATGACAACATCCTGGACTCCGCCATTCAGCTGCACGGACTAACTTGCTACCGAGGGGATAGAGATTCATCACTGTCTGGTTAGGCTCGCGGAGGAGGCTTGTGTGTGTACGTCAACAAAGAATGGTGTAACAATGCTGTGGTAGTGACAAAACACTGTTCATCACTGGTGGAGTTTATGTTTGTGAAGTGTCAACCGTTCTATCTGCCGCGGGAGTTCACGGCCATTGTTATTGTCGCGGTTTACATTCCCCCGTGTGCAAACGCAAAGGACGCGCTTCGCGAGCTGTACAGCGCCATCAGCAAACAACAAACAAATAACCCCGATGGCTTTTTCATCATAGCCGGTGACTTCAACCTCGCAAACTTAAAGACAGTTTTGCCAAATTTCTACAAACATGTGAACTTTGCAACAAGGGGAAACAACACACTGGACTTTGTTTACACAACAGAAAATAATGCATAAAAAGCTGAACCCCGCCCCCACCTCGGGTACTCAGATCACGGTATGGCCAGACAATGCTACCTCAGCACTGCAAGACTGCTTCCAGGACACAGACTGGAACATGTTTAAAGAGGCGGCCACCTACAACAACCACACAGACCTGCAGGAGTACACTGAAACTGTGACTGCTTACATCAAAAAGTGCATTGATGATGTGACAGTCACCAAGACCATCACCACACGTGCAAACCAGAAGCCGTGGATGACAGCAGAGGTTCGTGGGCTGCTAAAGACCAGAGATGAATCATTCAGATCAGGAAATAAAGCAGTCCTCAAAACAGCAAGAGCCAATCTGTCCTGTGGCATCAAAAATGCAAAACGGTCATATGCTCAAAAAAATCAACAATCACTTCACAGACAGCAGAGACACACGGAGCCTGTGGCAAGCCATTCAGACCATCACTGACTACAAGCCCCTGCCACAGGCCTGTGATGATGACACATTTGATGACACACTTTTATTCACGGTTTGAAATGCAGAATGACACACCTGCACAAAAAATGCCCACACCTCCCAACGACCAGGCGCTCTGTCTGTCTCCAGCCGACGTAAGGAAGACCCTATCCAGGATTAACCCACGCAAGGCTGCGGGTCCTGACAACATACCTGGCCGTGTACTGAAAGACTGTGCTGAACAGCTGACAGATGTCCTAACAGATATCTTCAACACCTCGCTGAGCCAGGCAGTTGTCCCCACATGTCTCAAATCCACAACAATCATACCGGTACCAAAGAAATCACCTGTGTCCTGTCTAAATGACTACCATCCCATAGCACTGACTCCAATCGTGATGAAGTGCTTTGAGAGGTTAGTCATGCACAACATCAAAACCAGCCTCCCCAACACACTCGATCTGCTCCAGTTTGCATACAGTCCAAACCGCTCTACAGACGATGCAATTTCCTCCACCCTCCACCTGGCTCTTACCCACCTAGAAAATAAAGACTCCTATGTTAGAATGCTGTTCATTGACTTCAGCTCAGCATTCAACACAATAATCCCACAACAGCTCATTAATAAACTAAACCTGCTGGGCCTTAACAATTCCCTCTGTAATTGGATCCTGGACTTTCTAACCGGAAGACCTCAGTCAGTCCGTGTTGGCCACAACACCTTGAGCACTACGACACTGAGTACTGGTGCCCCACAAGGCTGTGTGCTCAGCCCGCTGCTCTTCACGCTACTGACCCACGACTGCACTGCCAAGTCCAGCTCCAACCACATCATCAAGTTCGCTGATGACACAACAGTGGTAGGTCTCATCAGTAACAATGATGAAATGCACTACAGAGAGGAAGTGGCACAGCTGGCTGAATGGTATGGCACTAACAACCTGTCCCTCAATGTGGGGAAGACAAAGGAGGTTGTGATGGACTTCAGGAGAATCTCTGTTGACCACCCCCCACTGACCATCGACAGCACGACTGTGGAGAGAGTCAGCAGCACTAAATTCCTGGGGGTGCACATCACAGAGGATCTCACCTGGACCACCAACACTATGTCACTCTCCAAGAAGGCACAACAGCGCCTACACTTTCTCCGCCGGCTGAAAAGAGCAAGTCTCCCTCCACCCATCCTCACCACTTTCTACAAGGGCACCACTGAGTGTGTGCTAACCAGCTGCATCACTGTCTGGTATGGGAACTGTACTGCAGCAGACCGCAAGACCCTCCAGCGGACAGTGAACACAGCTGCGAAGATCATCGGTGCCCCTCTCCCCTCCATTCTGGACATTTTCCTTACACGATGCTCCAGCAAAGCCAACAGTATCGTGAAGGACTCCACCCATCTCTCCCACAGTCTCTTCCAGCTCCTACCATCAGGAAGACGGTACCGAAGCATCAGAGTCCGCTCTGCCAGACTGCTCAACAGCTTTTTCCCCCAGGCTGTGAGAGCCCTGAACTCAAATCCCCCCGCCCCTCTCTGAAACCCCATACAAACCCCCTACCTCCTGAAACATGGACCATCACAATTCCACAAAAGACTCAGTAATATATGTATGTTTACATGCTCATGCACTACAAATCATCCTGCACTGCTCCCCAGCCAGCTGCTTGACTCACAATGTTTCTCTTTGCACATGTACAGTATTTATCTGAAGCATTCATATAGTTTGTATAGTTTGTATTTTTTAGTTTATGTATAGGTAAACATTTATATATATTATATTTATAGTCACGACATTTCGTTCCACTGTATGACCCCACATGTAGTGGAATGACAATAAAAGCTCAACTTGAAAGAAAAAAAAAAAAAATAAGGGCTAGGAGTTTATTGTTTCCATTCCAGGTAATGTGTGTAAATGTTTAGAGTTTTTACTACAATTATAATGTGCTTTACTGTTCTCAGTGGCATCTACGCTAATATTAGTCTGTTTCATTCTTATTCTGAGGTGAAAGTAGCCACCCAGATCCAGTCTGTATCCAGATCAGATGGTGGATCAGCACCTAGAGATGACCTCAACAGCCCTGAATGTCAGCGGAGACCATGTCAGCTAGATGAGCTCCAGAAACAGATCCCCTCCGAAGACCTCATTGGCCATCGGGACAAGACCACGAGAACCAGACAAGTCCTCTGCTCAATCTGACCTGTGTTGCAGCCTAGAATTAAACCACGCCATGCTGGTTTCGTCTGGCCAGAGGAGAACTGCCCCCCGACTGTGCCTGGTTTCTCCCAAGGTTTTCTACTCAATCTCTGTCACCGATGGAGTTTTGGGACCTTGCCGCTGTCGCCTTTGGCTTGCTTATTTGGGGACACTTGGCTGATTGCACAGACATTATTGGAAGAGAGCTGAACTGGATTATGTCAATCACCAAATGAAAGTCAATCACCCGAATCACCAAATGAACTGACTTTAACTGGAAAAATGACTTGTTAATGTCCTCTTGCATTATTGACAAACTATTTTCCTGTTTGACTCTGTAAAGCTGCTTTGACACAATCAGTATTTTATAAAGCGCTATGTAAATAAAGGTGACTTGATTTGAGTAATTTTACTGTAACACCTGGTTCCTTTTTTTTTTTTTTTACTTCTGCCTCATTTTAAAGATGTAATTGTGAACAGTAATAATATTTGTAAATGTTTGTTTGCTAACATTTTGTTTAGCTTGTTTAGTTTTTTCTTAGTTCATTAAACAAAGTTTAAACTGAATTGTGCAGTTGTATTACAGATGTAATGTTTGTCAACTGGATCTTTAAAAGGATAGTTCACCCAAAAATTTAAATTTGCTGTTAATTTACTGACCCTAAGGCCATCCAAGATGCAGGTGACTTTTTTCTTCATTCCTGTATGTTTAGTTTTAATGAAAAATGTTATAAATTGAGATTGTTATTAAATAAAGGCTATTGTGTGTTGTAAAGTGTGTGTTTTTAGTGATTGATAAATACCAGTTAATCATTTTTAATAATTTTGTTAAACTATAAAAATTTATGTTTATGTAGTTCCCCAGCAATTTCTTATGATGCCCAAATAATAAATCTTAGTTGAGGTAACATATAAAATACATAGAGTAAACGGTTAAATTTTAATTGACGTAACTTGCTGTAGTTTTCTAAATGTTTGACCAATTAAAACATTTTAGTTGAATGGACTATAAAACTAGTTTACTAAAGGTTGAGCCAACTAAAAAATAACAATTCAGATAACACTTTGAAGTCAGAAATTGACTGAACGTAAAATTTCTGTGGAGCTAGTTACTAAATAATTAGTTGAAACCGCTTGAAATTTTTTACAGTGTACATACATGATACCAGTGCTGAGACTCCAGTGGTCATTGACCCAAACACACACACACACACACACACACACACACGTAGTGGGGTGGAGGCCGTGCTGAAGTGAGCCCTGATTGGTTCTGATTGGATCTGATTGTTTTCCACATGATCACCGAGTCGCAGCCTTAAATAAAATGGAAGGTGTGACAGTGGATGAGGCGTGACATTATAATCAGGAGCTATAGAACGGAGCAAACCCCTCTTCACATGTCTCTCTCCCTCGCTTCTTTTCTCTTTGACACATTAATCACTGCAGAATGTCACGCTCCCCTTTCAGACAAAGGACAATCATTGCTGTGATAATTTGACCTCTCCTTCAATCAGTTTCACTGTAATTGCATCAGCCTCCGTCCCTGTGTCATATCTCTCCATGGCTCTAATGAGAGACCGAGACAGAAAGAATACGAGAAGAAGTTCGACTTCTGGCCCCAGAGGAGTTTCGCTCACATCATCTATTGTTCATCTAATAAAGGTTCCAGCTGGAACCAAAACGGGTTTTACAGCCTGATGTCAAAGGAACCACTTTTCATCCTCTACATTCTTAAAAATAAAGCTTTGTTGGCACTGATGGTTCCATTAAGAATCTAAAAAAATCCATGGAATCTTTGCATTCCACAAAACGTTCTTTATAATGGAGAAAACATTCTTTAGATTATTAAAATGTTCTTCACACTAAGAAAAAATTATTATTTTAAGAACTGTTCACTGAAAGTTTCTTTGAAGAACCAAAATGGTTCTTCTACAGTAAAAAAATAAATTAATAAAAAATAAAAAAAACATTCTGGAAGCTTTATTTTTAAGAGTTTTCTTAAGAAACCATCTACTGCTGCTTTAAAGAACCTAAAGAAAAAACAAAACACTGATCTGGCAATCTCATTCTAAAGCATAAGAAAGCACAAAGAGTGCTTTCTGCAATCATAAGTGTTTTTATAAGTGCTTTCTACAACAGCAATATGATAAAAGACATCAATACTCAATAAATAACCAGTTTTATTAATATTAAAACAACACAATAAGCTATTCTTCCATCAAACTATATAGCGGTTTATAATTTTTTATTGGTTTGTAAACTTGCTTGAATTTGTTTCTTCATGGGAACAGATTTGGAGAAATGTATCATTCCATCACTTGCTCACCAATGGATCCTCTGCAGTGAATGGGTGCCGTCAGAATGAGATCAAAGTAATCCACAAGTAATCCACACCACTCCAGTCCATCAATTAATGTCTTGACCAGCCAAAAGCTGCATGTTTGTAACAAACAAATCCATCATTTAGGCATTTTAACTTTAAACCATTGCTAAAATTACATTATTAAAGCTGTTTGCTCTTTCACTCTGACAGCACCCATTCACTGCACAGGATCCATTGGTGAGCAAGTGATTAATGCTAAATTAAAAAAAAAAAAAAAAACCTTTCGATGGAAGGTGAGTAATCTTTTATCAAATTTTAATTTTGAGTGAACTATTCCTTTATACACCCTGTTGACTTGCAGAATCCTATAGCATAAAACACCAGAAATAACCCAAAGTAAAAGAGACTGAGAAAGGTGGGAGGTTTTATCGCCAGCGAGAACATCCACACGGCTCCAGCTGTGCCACACCGGACACACAGATCAATTTAAATGATCTATGAGAGATATTAGTAATGACATTTATGAATACTTTATGGAATGTAGAAAATGTCATCATAAATTTTTATTTGGGCAAATGAGGCAGCGGCTGAAAGCAAACAGCATCAATGTTTGAGTACAGAAACAAGGAGGAAATGAGAGAAACGAAGAGGAACGTCACACGGTCACCCTTAACACACACACACACGATGGATGATTCTTCATTATAAAAGATGTTTGCATTTTGAGTGGCAGTGATTTAATGCATAATATAAGCCACTCATGGTTGTGAGTTGCAAATTTGACCACATTTTGTTTCATGCTGTAAGATGCAACATGAAAACACACTCCATAACCATAGTAAAACAATTCTAATGTGCGATATAGTGCTTTCTGCAACAGAAATATGATAAAAGACATCAGTACTCAACAAATATAATGATAACCGTCGCAAGAAGCTATCAAATAATATAGTTTATTTTCCTAGCTATATGCTGTTTATGGTGTTTATGGGTTTGTAGATACTTGCTGCATTAATACAGTAAGAAATCTGCATGTAACAGCTGTTTTTGAATGAGACTCAATGAGATTTTACAACTAAAACTATTAATTTTATAAGTGAAAGACAATATACAGTGCAGTCAGTCAGTCATTAATGTAAAGCAAATGCATTAGAGCCTTTTATCACAGCTGACTGTACATTATCTTGTTTACTGCAAAAAATAAACAATAAATAACTGGATGTGAAATATTGATTTGAGTTCATAACATTTCAAAACAAAGAAACAACCGATATGGAACTAATGCAGCTTGGTAGGAAACCAGTTGGCTGGGACAGTTTAGCATCTTCATATAAAAAATATTTGACTGCAAAAGCTCCAAGTGACCAATCAGAATCCAGTATTTCAGAGTGCCGTGTCATAATCAGATGCAAAACACTTTTGCTTCAATGTCCATTAAGAAAACAGCTGATGTGTCCCTGTTCATATAGCCATAAACCTGCACATGTGTGTAACTGGCACAGATTCTCACTGTCCAGTGACAGCATGCTGTTATCCACAGGAACACACACACACACACACACACACACACACACTGCTCTAAAATGATTTATCCCATTTTACAACAGCAAATGCAGCGTGTGCCCTGAATTCAGCACAGCAGGGAAGATGGAGGAGTTCGATTTCTCTTGTATATCTGTGGGTCAGGTTTAGACTCTATTGTGAGGGCCAAATGTCCCCGTAATGATAGTGGAACCTGGAACCAACTATATGGTGGGGAACAACAACAGTCCCATGAGGAAAACAGTTTAATGCACACAACTAATATCTTAATGAAAATCTATAAATGCAGAAAGGTTGAGTGAAGGTTCGTTTTAGGGTTAGAAGATAGAAATTATCATTAGCTCAGTATAAAATCAATAGAAAATCAAGTCAATGGAAAGTCTCCATCATGGTTGAAAAACAAACATGAGCATATTTCACACAAAACATCAATGCTGTTTTATTATCACTGAGATAATATAGTCACTATTATAGTTTTTATTAATATTTTTAATTCGTTTTTATTTTTCTTCCTTTTTCTTTTTCTTTTTAAGTTTTAATAATTTTGTTGCCCATTTTTTCTCATTTTTATTCATTTTGTAAAACTGTATGTCTACCCTAGTGAAAAATAAATGTACTTAAGTGTATTTGACATACATTTATTTCATGCTAAGTATACTACAAATACATTTTCATATTGATGTACTTAATAAAATGCCCTGCAATTGTACTTTTAGTATACTAAACTGGTATACTTAAAGTCTGCTAAATTGGAACAACTAATGTTGTACTTAACATACTTTAATTGTGCAGAAGTAGTGCTAAAGTACAATTAAAGATATACTTAGTATATCTGATTGTGCTAAAGTGGAACAATTGCAAGTATACTTCAAGTACACTTTAATTATCTTGCATTTAAAGACCGATATTATTCAAAGATCATACAATTCTCATCAAAAGTGACATTAAAACACATTTTAGACTTGATATTAAGAAATGTGCATAGTGCACAAGTAGTACTCCAAATAAAGTTTAATTACAATTTTTATATCAGTTAGTCTTATCTGTCAGTAAATATGTTAATAGATTTTAACTACACTTAGTATGAAATACATGTATTTTAAATATATTACTTTTTTACTAGGGTAGCCTATATTGTTTTTAATATTTATTTCAGTTTTTATTATTTTAGTACAAGTTAAAAAATTCAAATGAGAAATATTGCATTGGGAACTAGCTAAAATAAAACGTGTTTTTTTTAAACATAACTATATAATTTAATTATTTAAGTTAACATTTAACTATAATAACCCTGCATAGAATTAAAGGGCTGGCCAGAATGAAACAAACAGTCAGAAATGTGATGTTCTGGATGAAGGAAACTGCACAGTTGCTTGTTGTTTCACACTGGGTCTCCTTGGCAACCCTAAGCTCGATTCAGCCTTTTATCAGACCCTTCCCACAGGGGCCAAAACACTTGCCAAGAATCAAATGCGTGTAAAAACGGCTTTGGTAACTGGTAACACTATAAGCCCAGTTTGCCTGCAACTATGAAGTGCAAAACTACAGATTTGGAGAAATTCTGCATTACATCACTTGCTCACCAATGGATCCTCTGCAGTGAATGGGTGCCGTCAGAATGAAAGTTCACAATAATCCACACCACTCCAGTCCAGTCCATCAGTTAATGTCTTGTGAAGTGAAAATCTGCATATTTGTAAGAAACAAATCCATCATTAAGGTGGTTTAAATTCAAAGTGTTCCCTCCAGCTAAAATACGAGTCTGCAATCTGTAATATTGCTTTCTCCAAGAAATTATCTGACTGATCATGCGCAGTTTACAAGCCACATAACAGTCCAAAACAGTTCTAAACAAATATACCTTTGAAGTTTGATGTGAGAGGACAACAGGAGATTGACTTTTCCACTAGGGGAAGTGTTATTATGATTGTAGACTGGTATTTTGGCCAGAAGGAATGGTTTAAAGTTAAATCATCTTCATGATGGATTCGTTTCTTACAAACATGCAGCTTTTCTCTTCACAAGACGTTAATTGATGGACTGGAGTGGTGTGGATTACTTGTGGATTATTGTGATGTTTTTATCAGATGTTCGGACTCTCTTTCTGATGGCACCCATTTACTGCAGAGGATTCAGTGAGCAAGTGATGTAATTCTACATTTCTCCAAATCTGTTCTGATGAAGAAACAAACTCATCTGCATCTCAGATACCATGAGAGTGAGTACATTTTCAGGAAATTTTCACTTTTAGGTGAACTATTCATTTAAGATGTTGAGCTAGTAAAGCTAAGTTTTCTGTAAACAAAGGTAAACAACAATTTGACAGGTGCTATTTCAAACAGGGCAATGACAGCTAAATGTATATTTTTTAAGGACAAAAATGCATGCAAAATACAATTTCATATCCAGTAAAAAAATATTTAGGGAAAGTACATTTCCTCAATTCACTTGCCAAAAGAATTTAGCAAAATGACATTTTGGCCCTGTGTACATAATCTTCATATCAGCATCTGTAGATGTACAGTATTTATGGATTGCAGTACTGAGCTAAATGAGAAAACTGGCCTAAGTTGATATCGATCATCTGTGCGTCTATCTAGGGTCTTTGGCGAGCATCGCTCCCCTGGGTCTTTGAGTATTCCAGACCAGAATATTCCTCCGAAGCACGTTTGCATGGCGAGGCACGCTTCCATGGCGAGACATCGATGATTGGTGTTAAGGATGTAATTATGCAAAATGAATAATGGCTTGTCACTGGTGCCCACCATGTCTGGAGATCATCAAGTATGGGTACGCACACTCTTGGAATACACACCGCATTCTCTGCAGTTAACAACACTGACCTTTAACCTCCGGCGGGCGCATGATTGACAGGCTCGGCATTATCGTGTCGTAACCTTATCAACAGTGTGTGTGTGGAGAGTTTAGCTGCTGGTCTGTGGTTTAATGGAATTAGTGCAGCGTTTGAAAAGCACCTGTCAATCAGGTGAACTGACAGATCTAAATGAGTGCAGTGTGACAAACCTGAAGTGGCAGAACATTGAAAGTCACCAACAAAAAATAGTTCAAAAAGTAAAAAAAAAATGGTGACACTTCCTGAAGAAAATGTGAGTGGGGCTCAAATTTCTCCTACGATACTATGGTGTTGCTATGGCATTTCTATGCAGTTATTATGTGGTGTTCTAAATGGATTTTATGCTGTTGATACTATGTTGCTGAGGTGGTGTTGTCAAGGCGTTGCTATGTAGTTAGTGTTCTAAATTGACTTCATTATGTTGATATGAGAAGCCAACATGATGTTATTCTGTTTAAACTTGTTGTTGTTGTTTTACTGAGACTAGCAAAGTTTAGCAACTAACATTGGACATGCTATCAACATATATCTATCTGAAACATGCTAGCAATATTATGAAACATACTAGCAACTGCATAAAAACCCTATAGAAACCACTCAGAACACTCTGGCAGCCACCAAGAACACCCTAGCAACCACTGTAGCAACAACCTAGCAAGTGCCCAGAAGACCTTAGCAATTCCCTAGCAACCTCCCAGAACACCTTAGCAATACACTGGCAATGACACTTTAATAACTGCCTAGCAACCACCTAGAATACCTTAGCAACCACATAGCAACAACCTAGCAACCACCTAGAATACCTTAGCAACACCCTAGCCACCACCTAGAATACCTTAGCAACACTAGCAATCACCTAGGATACCCTATTTAAAACATTCTAAATTCAAGTTATTAAAACTACTTCCTGAACACTCTAATCAGGCTTTCTCTGGGAAACAAAGCTTGTCATGACAAACTTGTATCATCTAGTTATGTGTTTGATTTGAATGTGCACAAACAAGAACTGAAAACAAATTAAATGCAGAGTTCACACAAAATTTAAAACATTATGTCATCATTTACCCTCATGTCACTGCAAACCTGTATGACTTTCTTTAAATGTTTGGTTTTCCTTCTATGGACAAGAAAAAAAAAAAAACACTTTTCATAATTTCTCCTTTTGTGTTCCACTAAAGAAAGAAAGTCATAGAGGTTCTGAACAACATGAGGTTGAGAAAATGATCAACTTCTCATCTATTCCTCTAAACCATCCATTCTTGAATCGTTACTAAATGTTCTGCTCAAATACAGAGAGAAAAGCAACAGCAACAGCGAGGCAGCTGTCTGTCACCTGTCGGTCATCTCCAAACTTATGATTTATACACAAATAAACAGGCAAACAAAGAAATGGCCATCCTTTACGCCCCCGGCGAGGAACTGCAGACGTTTCATTAGTCTGGGATAAAAGAGCGGCGAGACTTTGACGGACATCTGCGATTCATTTGCTTCCACACAGTTGTCATAAATTACCATCGTTATCAGCCGTCAGCTCTTCTCCGGACTGAAATAAACGAGTCTGTCAGCGCGTTACATGCTGTTGACATGAGCATTCAAACAAACACACACACAACAGAATGAACTTCAATTCCCTCTCTACATTTATAAAGATGCATGATAAAAGAAATTACTGTGTGTGTTTAGATGTAGTGAAGTGAATACACAACTAACATTCGGCTTAGTTGATTACACACACTTCTACTGCAATATTACATGAACTATTACATATGCAAGATTGCTAGTACTATAAGTACACATATATATATATATGTACACACACATATATGGTGGTGTGAAAAAGTTTTTTAATTTTTTTGCATATTTGTTACACTTGAATGATTCAGATCATCAAATAAATTTTAATATTATACAAAGATAACCCGAGTAAATACAAAATGCAGTTTAGAAATAATGATTTCATTTATTAAGGGAAAAAAGCTGTCCAAACCTGCCTGGCCCTACATGAAAAAGTAATTGCCCCCTAAATCTAATAACTGGTTGTGCCACCCTTTGCAGCAACAACTGCAATCAAGCGTTTGTGATAACTGGCAATGAGTCTTTCACATCGCTGTGGAGGAATTTTGGCCCACTCTTCCTTGCAGAATTGTTTTAATTCAGTCACATTGGAGGGTTTTCAAGCATGAAAGGACTGTTTAAGGTCATGCCACAGCATCTCAATCAGATTTAAGTCTGGACTTTGATTTGGCCACTCCAAAACCTTAATTTAGTTTTTCTTGAGCCATTCAGAGGTGGACTTGCTCGTGTGTTTGGGATCTTTGTCCTGCTGCATAACCCAAGTGTGCTTGAGCTTGAGATCACAAACTGACGGCCGGACATTCTCCTTCAGGATTTTCTGATAGAGTGCAGAATTCATGGTTCCATCAATTATGGCAAGTCTTCCAGGTCCTGAAACTGCAAAGCAGCCCCAGACCATCACACTATCACCACCATGTTTGACTCTTGGTATGATGTTCTTTTTATGAAATGCTGTGTTGGTTTTACGTCAGATGTAACGTGACACGTACCTTCCAAAAAGTTCAACTTTTGTCTCATCAGTCCACAGAATATTTGCCCAAAAGTCTTGGGCATAATCAAGATTTTTTTTTTTTTTTGGCAAATGTGAGACGAGCCTTTGTGTTCTTTTTGGTCAGCAGTGGCTTTTGCCTTGGAACTCTCCCATGGATGTCGTTTTTGCCAAATCTCTTTCTTATTGTTGAATAATGAACACTGACCTTAATTGAGGCAAGTGAGGCCTGCAGTTCTTTAGATGTTGTTCTGGGTTCTCCATTTGTGGATAATGGCTTTGACCGTGGTTCGCTGGAGTACCAAAGCCTTAGAAATGGCTTTATAACCCTTTCCAGACTGATACATGTCAACTATTTTGTTTCTCATCTGTTCTTGAATTTGAATTCTTGATCACAGCATGATGTGTTGCTCTTTAAGCATGCTTCATTTTGTCAGACAGGTTCTATTTAAGTGATTTCTTGATTCAAGAGGTCTGGCAGTTTATTTTTCATTGATACATATAACAGTTGATTTACATGCTAGGACTCAATCAAATAATATTCTATATTATTATTCACTATTATTACTACTATAACAAGAACTAACTAGCCATCATATTCCACCAAATACAAAATAATATTCAGTATTTGGTATTTCGTGGACTAGAGATCTCCAGACTTTTCATAACTATAGATGTTAAAACAGTATCAGTATGAAGAGATCATGGCAGAATAAGAGCTCGACAGCTCGACATCTCTACGTTTGTAATCCCTGGAGATCCCCATCATGGCAGCACTGAGATTGAGAACAGCAACTGTGATCTGATCTTAAAAAAACATATATAACAGCCCTGCTTCTCTTTAAGGAAACCCCACCAAGATAATGACAGCCACCGCTGTCTGCGGTGAGAGAGAGACAGATGACAAGCGCTGAAAAACCATCCAATTACAGTCCAGCGCTGCTATCACAGATCCATTACTGCCTTATCATTGAGAGAAACTCTGAGTGTGTGTGTGAGAGACGCAGACACACAGCAGGTGAAAATAAGAGTGTTTGTATAAAGGGCAACAAGACTATACATGAAAAGTGTGTGTGTGTGTGTGTGTGTGTGTGTGTGTATGTGTGTGTGTGTGTGTGTGTTTGTGTGTTTATGAACAATATACACTGCATAAGACACAAACTCTCTGTCTCGTTCTAATATATTCTTGTGTTTGTTTGGACTGTTAGACATCACAATCAGAAAACACAATGAACACCTTCCTCATCCATTACAATACAACACATTATACTGTATAAAAAACTTATTTAATAACTCTTAAGCTGCATTAAGGCTTCATGCAACAAGTACAAAGAAATTCATTTGGCGCTAGTGTCGACATGAACGAACAAACAAATGAATATAAACATACTTTTCTTTAAAGATTTCAGGTTCCAATTTTAAACGGAAATTTCTACTTATAATTTTTTTTCTAGTCACCATAATTTTTTAAACATTTATTAATGTCAATTTTTTTTAGTTAACTACTGTAGTCTAGAAAATTACATTTAGCAGTTGTTGTTATTATTATTATTATTATTATTATGATTACAAAAAACAGCACAAATATCCATGTGGAGTCTAAATTAAAAATAAAATAAAATAAAATAAAATAAAATAAAATAAAATAAAATAAAATAAAATAAAATAGCCTGTGAACATAATTTTTTAAAAATCATTCTTCATGTTCCATTTACAAGTTCTTCAGATCAGTGTTTTTGGTTTCTGGGTTATCTAAAGCACCAGAACATACTGTAGATGGCTATCTAATGAACAAGAGATTGTATAGTTCTTTATGGAATTGATGGAGTTTTCAAACCATTTCTGGTTCTATCTGGAATCTGCACAGCTCTGAGAGAGAGAGAGAGAGAGAGAGAGGAGAGAGAGAGAGAGAGAGAAGAGAGAGAGAGGAGAGAGAGAGAGAGAATGTCAGAGAGATGTTTACAGAGGCAACATCGATCGTGTTGCCTTGACGACGGAAACTGGCTGCACTGCTCTGGCATTAGGATGTTCCTGGACTTGTTGCTGGTTGTTATTCCTGCACTTTTGCATTCAAGACACTAAAAATAAGACAAAATGAACACTTATCATGTTCCCAAAATATTTTGACATCCTATCCATGATAAAGGAGCACAAAGAGGGAATAAACTCATAGTGGCTATAAGAACATGATCTTTTGATAATCTGAGTACAACATCATTTAAAAGCAGCATCACTGTGTTACATAAGCACTGCTAACAGACATGCTCGCTTTCTCTCTCTCTCTCTCTCTCTGACAGCATGTCTCTCCCAGAGCAGATGGTGCCGTGATATGAATCAATAGTAATAACTAATTACAGCAGGCAAACTGGGGACTTCAGAACCTCTTAAACAGCTAAACAGATCACCATTGATACTCTCGTCTCTTAAAGGAATAGTTCACTCAAAAATGAAAATCTGCTGAAAATTTGCTCACCCTCAGGCCATCCAAGAAATGACTTTTTCTTCATCAGATTTGGAGAAATGTAGCATTACATCACTTACTTAGCAATGGATCCTCTGCAGTGAATGGGTGCCGTCAGAATGAGAGTCCAAACAGCTGATAAAAACATCACAATAATCCACAAGTAATCCACACCACTCTAGTTCATCAATTAACGTCTTGTGAAGTGGAAAGATACATGTTTGTAAGAAACAAATCCATTAAGGCATTTTAACTTTAAACAGCCACTTCTGGTTAAAATATGAGTCCATAATTCATTATCACACTTACTCCAGTGAAAAAGACCATGCCCTGTTGTCTCAAAATCCATTTTCACTGGAGGAAGCGTTATTATGGATTATGGACTCGTATTTTGGCCAGAAGCAATAAAGTCAAAATGCTTTAATGGTGGATTTGTTGCAGCTTTTTGCTTCACAAGATGTTAATTAATTGAGTGGAGTGGTGTGGATTACTTGTGGATTATTGTGATGTTTTTATCAGCTGTTTGGACTCTCATTCTGACGGCACTCATTCACTGCAGAGGATCCATTAGTGAGCAAGTGATGCAATGCTACATTTCTCCAAATCTGTTCTGATGAAGAAACAAACTCATCTACATCTTGGATGGTCTGAGGGTGAGTACATTTTCAGCAAATTTTCATTTTTAGGTGAACTATTCCTTTAAAGACTATGTATGTTATTGCCATAACACTAGCGCAGCCAGAAGTGCTGTGACTGTCAAATGTGCTTGATGAATTTTAAGCTAATTAATTAATTATATGGTAATGCTACATGCAAACCCAAACAGTATATATTATGCAAACATTCCTGCACTCCAACATTTTTATGACATAGCAATACTGTATTCTATGATTTCCACAATGCAGATACTGTGAACAGAATTTGTTGTATAACACGGAGTGTCAAGGAATTTGCCAAATTTTGAATTGATGAGACATTCTAAATGAAACCAAAATGGAATTCAGAAGTATTAAAATGGAAAGCACAAAATTTTTAAAAATAAAATGACATTTGGGAAAAAATAAAACAGATTTCATAGGGCTGTAATACTGCAAAACGTACATACCAGTAGGCTACGTTCACACTGCAGGCAAATGTGGCCAAAATCCGTTTTTGTTTTTTTTTGCTCACATGTGACTCAGATCTGTTTTTCTCATGACAACGTGAACAGCACAAACCACATGGAATCTGATCTTTTCAATTCCAATTTGTGCCACTTCGGCTACGTTCACACTGCAAGCCTTCGGCTACTTTTTCACTGTTGCCGCGGGTAGTTTTTCAACTCCATGGATTGAAGCGACCACACTAATGCTATATTTACCCCCCGGAACGCGATTGAGCTAGTTTTGAGAAGCAATTGGGCAGATTTTGTTGTGAAAACCTGGCAACCCTGTTTGTATTGTTCTTTTGTGCATGCAGATCAGTTCAGAACCATGATCTGTTCACATTGGAAATCTGATATTGGCCATATTTAAAACAAAAATGTCAACAGCTATACAAAAAAATCAGATCTGAGCAAAAATCAGAATTGAGCACTAATGCTCTCAGTGTGAACATAGCCTTAGTGTGAACATAGCCAGAAGTTTGCGAACTATATAACTAAAGAAATGCATGCAGGAAAAAAAATGTGAAATTTCAAAAACAAACAGACAAACAAAAATACAAGAATAGGTTTTAAACATGAAATGAAACGGTGAAATTTGCAAACTTGCATGACATAAACCTGACTGAAACAAACGTATTTTATTTTTGAGTGTTAATCCGCCAGATTTAGAGACATAAGGGCCCACACTTACACACAGCATATGCACACACACACACTTGCCTATTCTGTAATTTGATGAGGAGAGCAGTGTCAACATTCAAACCCACAATGCATTGTTATCTGTGCCATGCTATTAATCGATAGTGTTATGAAACATCCCTACCATGTGCATGTGTGTGTGTGTGTGTGTTTGTGTGTGTGTGTGTGTGTGGAGCTCAGATAATGGCATACTGCTTCAGTAAAAAACGGAAATTGGGAACTGTACTTAAACTGACCTCAAACCAGTACTGACTGCTCTCAGAGAGACAAGAGAGAGACAGAGCATGAGCGGATGCCAGGCGCTACATGAGCATATGAACATGCATTACAGCAGAAATATGGTTCATGAAAAAAACATCCTGCATTAATGTAAGTTATGAATATATTTGAATTGCATTTCAGAGACGTTTGGATTGGACTGTGCATCTAGAAAACACTGACACACATAAACACACTTTTCACAATGCAGCGTGACTCTGTCTGACAGAATTAATCAGTTGTGTTTGCTATAGTAAGCATCACAATAATGCTCACATTTAAACAAACCCCACACCCTGAATGCACATTTGTCTATCTAGTGACCACCTAGCGATGCCCTAAAAAAACACTCAAAACAAACATACAGTACAGCTTAGCAACTAACAGGATTGTGTGCTATTCAGAATTGATTTAAGAATAAATTCGTGTGGCCAAGTATGGTGACCCATACTCGGAATTTGTGCACTGCATTTAACCCATCCAAGTGCGCACATACACTGTAGTGAACACACACGGAGCAGTGGGCAGCCATATTGCTGCAGTGCTCAGGGAGCAGTTGGGGGTTTGGTGCCTTGCTCAAGGGTCTCACCTGAGTCGTGGTATTGTGGGTGGAAGAGAGCGCTGGACATTCACTCCACCCACCAACAATCTCTGCTGGACCTGAGACTCGAACCTGCGACCTTCGGGTTACAAGTCCCACTCTCTATCCATCAGGCCACGACTACCCCAATATGAATTGGAGACTCAAATAGGATGTGCAATTTCACATTTTGGGAAGCAGAATTACAAGAAAGAAACGTTACAAAGATTTCTATTTCATTCAAATGCTGTTCTTTTGAACTTTCTGTCATGTGATCATGTGACACTGAAGACTGAAGCAATGATGCTGAAAATTGAGCTTTGCATCACAGAAATAAATTACATCTTAACATATATTCAAACAGAAAATTGTTATTTTAAATTGCAAACATATTTCACAATATTACTATTTTTACTGTATTTTTGATCAAATAAATGCAGCCTTGGTGAGCGCTTTGAACTGAACACCTTTGCAACCCCACAGGTAAGCACCACCTTGTTTTCTTCTGAAAATGTAAACACAGTTATTTCTGCAACTCCAAACTGTAATCTGTCCATCTTTATGTCTTTTCTGCTCGTTTCTTATCTCATCTCTTCATCCTTCCTCCTTTCTTCTCCTCTGGTCTCCTCCCAGTCTTCAGTGATGTGTCGCTCTATTCCTCTTTGTGTTTCTCTTCATCTCATGACACATCCTCTCTCTAATCTCAAACTCTCACTCGTCTCCTCCTCAGGCTATATTCATGCTCGACTCTCTCTCTCCATCTCCCTGCGCAGCAAACGCTTCACCCACGCAGGATTACAAAACCCCTACACACACACACACACACACACACACACACACAGAAATACTCACGGTGCAGCTTGAAAACACGCTCTTCAGAAGAGCTTCTTGAGTGGGGGCTGGAGAGTGTTGGAGGAAGTGCGAGAGAGACAGAGAGAGAAGGGGTGAGAAAGTGTGTTTGTGAAAGAAAGAGAGTAAGACAAGAAGAGACTCACAGTGGTGAAGAAGGAAGGAAGGAAGAAAGGAAGGCTGGAGGTGCTGAGCAAATCGACGGGAGACGACAGTCCATGTGTCATGCACAGGGATGCAAACATGCAGAAACCCTCCAAATATGAGATTTAATGTCAACAATAATTCTGTTCTGTAGTAAATTCACTGTATCAAATAAGTGTGTTTTGCACAATCAAACTAACTGTATCTCTGTAAAAAACAGGTCAATATTTCACATTTGGAGTATGTATCTGACTTCGAAATTGCCGTAATGTTGAATAACAATGGACTGTAATCAAGCTGTAATCAAGAGGCTATCTTCAGTAAAACAGTAAAATTTGTAAATATCTTAGTTTCCTGTTTCGTATTCAAAGAAAATCCATTAATATGAAAAATACACACTGCTTAAAATGAGTCGCAATGTGTATACAGTACATATGGTTAGATGGTTAAAAAACACTTAGAAAGTCAGAGATCAAAAGAGTTCAAATAACTTTTTCTATATAGAATATATATAATAAAAGACCAGAGATGAGAAATTAATTAAATTTGATGCAATTAGTTTGAACTTTTTCTAAAATAAAAGAATAGAAAGAAATTAGTCAAATTTGCTGCAGTTTAATTTGTTACATATTTATATAAATAAATACATAAAATAATCGAATGAATTAGAATACCAGAAATGAGAAGCAAGATAAATATACCAATTATTTTTATATATATTTAAATAAAAGTAATAAAGTAAAATAAATATTAATATTTTAAAATACATTTTTTCTATTTCAATTCTATTTAAAAATGTTATATTTAACTTTTATTTATAAAAATAATACAAATGTTAATAATTTAAAATGCTCCAATTTTTATTTAAACAAGTATTCAATCATAAAAAATATGTAACAATGTAACAATTAATTAAAGATTTTAAAACGTTATTTAAATTTTAACAAATAAAAAGAATAAATTAATCAAGTAAAATGTATTAATTCAGCAATAAATTTATTATATTCCTAAAAATTTTTATTTTATTTACGACTGAAAGAGATAATAAAGTGGTGGAAGAGGTTAATTAACTGTAACATCAAAAACAGGAATGTGTTTGTCAGGGTAGACAGCTATACTGATTATAAAGGGAATTATAACAGGATTATACTTATAATCTATTAGTTTTATTTCCACATTGATAGGAAAGTCTAGCCACATGGAGTTCTGCTTTACACATTAAAAATGTTTAAACACATTTGGCATCTTGCAAACTAAACTAAAATTATCTGGAAGATGCTGTAGTTAGTGATTAAAAAAAAAACAAAAAAACAAAAAAAAACTAACCAACTAGCTTGTAACTGTTTGGAATCAACAGTAACTTTTCATTTACTCACCAAAACCAATTTTCACTTGCATTTGGACCCTGGAGACGAGTCTTCAAAATTATACCAATAATTTCCCCTGAAAACCGGTTGCATTAGCATAAAATCAGCATGTTCCAAAATGTCTAATTTCTACCTGCAGCCTGTTTGAAGAGTTTCCAGATGGTTCGCTAAAACCATCTCCTCTTTTCCACGTGCATGTTATGCATTATACCAACATGTGAACGTGTGAAATATAAAGATAACCTGTCGGGTGTTTTGGGCGGCAAATGTTCTGTTAGAAATCACACATGCAGCTCAGCACGACACACTTTTCACACTTCTGACAAAAAAACTGGAGAGAAGAGCTAGAAGAGACGCTGACGCACAAAGCGGATCCCCATACAGTAACACAAAGCACAATGCATTAGCGTCTCGGATTGTGCATGTTCCCCACAGACCCCAGACCAACTGTTCGCCGCCACACTGATGCATTGTGGGAGGTGCTTCTATAAGGACAAATAACACCTCTATACCACACGATCTCACACAAAGTCCCAAAACAGCGGCACCATTCACAAATGAATTATGTAAAGCACTGACATATTCTCTTTAACTGATCTAACACTTTCTCTCTCTGTTCTGAACGTTCAGTTAAATCTCTCTGAATAAATGATTGTGTTTTCCCGAGCTCTAAGCAACTCAGACACCATTGAAACTGTTTTACAAGAGTGAATTATTCATCGTCAGTCACATTGACATATACAGTATATGCGCATATTCACACGCAAACACACACTGAATTACTTGCTGGTATCAAACTCTTAAAAGATGATCATACGTCACAATATAGCTGATTTTGCTATATTTTAATTAAACAGAAATTATTTATATATTAAATAACCATGTGCTTATTTTTGAATAATAAAGCAAATTAAATTATTTACTTTCATTAAAAAAATCCAGCAAATTAAATTCTTTACTCTTTATTGTTTTCCAAATCACTAGAAACAATTATTCATACCAAATGAATAATAAATCTGGCATCAGACATAATGCAACACTGTGTAACAAAGACCAACACCAAATTCTGATTGGATGAGCTAAGTAAGTAAATAAATAAATAAATGAATAAATAATATGAAGTTATAAGTTAATAGATTAACAATAGGCTACATAAACACGGAAAAAAAAATAGATAAAAAAATGTGAAAATCTCTTTCTCTACTTTTTTGCTACAGTATGTTGCTCATTTGTAAATTACTTTGGATAAAAGTGTCTGCTGAATAAGTAACGTTAAATGTAATGAAAAATGTAAATATTATATTACATTACATTATAAAATGGTATGTTCCAACACCAAATTCTGAGAAGCCATGTTCAAAAAATAAATAAATAAATAAATAAACGTAATAAAATGTATATATTAATAGATATTAATCATATTTAAATAATATATTAAATTATAAATTAAATAAATCTCTTTCTCTACTTGTTTGCAGTATTTGTAAGTTCTTTTGTATAAAAGTGTCTGCTAAATAGCTGAAAATGTAAACTATAGTAGCTATAAATGTAACTATAAATGTACTGTAAAATGTAGATATATTCCATTAGATATATTTAAACATAAATATATACAGGTAATGTCCTACCACTCTGTCTTAACCTAAATAAGTGCAAGTTACACTCTTAAAAATAAAGGTGCTTCAAAAGTTTCTTCAAGCGATGCCATAGAAGAACCATTTTTGGTTCCACAAAGAACCATTCAGTCAAAGGTTCTTTAAAGAACCATCTCTTTCTTACTTTTTTAGAATCTGAAGAAACCTTCTTTCACCACAAAGATCCTTTTTTGAAACAGAAAGGTTCTTCAGATGTTAAAGGTTCTTGATGGAACCATTTAGACAAAAAGGTTCTTCTATGGCATCGTGAAGCACCTTTATTTTTAAGAGTGTATGCTGTAATGTGACAGTTAGCCCTTTCTTTGTGGTTTCAACTTCTAATCTTAAATATTTCACACCAAATCAATGAAAATCTTTAATATTCATAATTTATCGCCGTATTCCCAGCCGGCCTCTTTTAAAAAAAAATACCCACCGTGTCATCATCTTCAAATTTAATCTTCAACTCACACACACAGTGTGCTGATGAAGCCAATCATCTTCAGCGCATTCATGACAGCCAATCAGATGAAATCAAAGGGCTTCACCGATTGGCCGAATTCTCTAAGAGGCCCAGAGCGCACAGATAAATCACATTTGATGCGTAAAGTGTTATGTGATGAATAAGAAATTGTATTTTAAACAAGACCACTGCCTCTGTATTAATATCCACTCTATGGTTGTGGAAATATACGGCCTGTTTCTCTTCTCTATTTCGCTTCTCATTCTTTTTGCTTCTTTCCCCCCTCTTTCTTTTCATTAGCCATTCGTTTAATTAACGTCAGCAGCGTGCTAAACACTCGTACATTAATGTGGATCTGTCTCTAACCTATACAGTACCAATGTATTATTAATTGCAATTAATTTTGCATTACAAAATTACAGATGAATAAAACATTACAGGAGAGGAAGGAGAAATGGAGGATGGTGCAAGCGGGCAATTAATTCTGATTAAGCTGTCAGTCTTTCAGCACGGGGCCGACGAGATGAAAAAGGCAAAAATGCAATTATAAATGAGAGGATTTCTGCGGAATATGGGAAAGAGGGAGAGTCAAAGCAAGAGGCCTGCTGTAATCGAGGGCCAATTTAAATGAATATCTATTCAGGCCAATGTATGCGTCTCCTCCTCTCTCACGGCCGTACTGTATGAGCAGCCGATCAAATCACAGACCACACAAATACACTTAAATCACTCTCAATGCAAGACTTTCACAATTTGTAGCCTGTGCAATGGCAAAATCAGTGACATTTACATTAATAAAACAGCAGCTGTGGTTCCCAGAACTTTATCGTAAAAAATTTGTTCGCAACATTTTAAGAATTACAGATTGGCTTTAAATGTACAGTAAATGTGTGTCAACCACAGTAAAAACACACATGGTAAAGAGAAAGCAACATGAAAAAGCTAAAATCATGCAATAAACATTCATTTAACAAAATATGTATAATAAACTCTAATGTACATATCTGATTACTAAAATCAGGGTTTCTGTACCTTTATACTATATGTCAGCCACCTTCAAAACACACATGGCAAAGAGAAAGTGACATGAGAAAGCTAAAATAATCCAATAAACATTCATTTTTACAAACACATGATGTAACATAAACACCTAATTTATATAACTGATAAGAAAAATTAAGAACAAACAGTTATTTCAATAAAAAACATGGGAAAGTCAATTTATAGTTTTCACTGTAAGTTATAAGATGAAAGATGACCTGTTATTTTTAACTTCCAAAAACTGTACATGTAACAGTATTTTAGTTTAAAGTTACACGAAATGTCCCATTAGATCTATTGTAGTTTTTTACCATATAGAGTAAGAGAACTTAACCTTAATTTAAAGTTAGCATAAACTTAACCTAATGTAAACTTAATATAAAAATTAACGTAAACTTAGTGTAAGCATGAACATAAACTTAACAATGTAAACTTAACATAAACTTAATGTAAACTTAATGTAAATATTAATGCAAACTTAATGTAAGCATTAAAGTTAACTTAAAGTAATGTAAACCGTGTAAACACTTATGTAAAATCAATGTAAATATTAATGTAAAGTTACTGTAAACAATGTAAACATTAATGTAAACTTAACTTTAAACTTAATGTAAACATTAACGTAAACTTAACTTTAAACTTAATGCAAACATTAATGTCATCTTAACTTTAAACTAGGGATGCAACGATACCGATACTGAGCTCCTGTACTGGTACTTGTTAAAATGCCCCGATACCAAACGCTGATACCACACAGCATGTGATAAGTGCCATATTCAGACAAAGAAACACAGACAACAGAACAACAGGCAACAGAATGGAGTTATTAGAGATTAAGGATGTCTACAAAGCAGATGTATGCAATGAATAATGTTAAACATTCAGTAATAATGCCTTTATAGCTGATGTGCGCGAGCTGATAACCAAAGCACTGAGTGGATTGAGTGCGCGCCGGCGCAGATGCGCGAGCTTGTCGAGTGAATATCCCTTTCTCACAGACATCACTGGAAAGTTTGTAGTTCGGTCAGATATGTCAAAAACAAGTAAGCAAAACAATGCACAAGATACTTAACGGTAGGGAGGGAGGGAGGGAGGGAGGGAGGGAGGGAGGGAAAGAGAGAGAGAGAGCGCCTTTCTCTTGTGTGATCTGTATTGATTTTTGCTCACTCAGCACGCATCATTTGGATTAAAACTAAATCGTAAATATAAGACAATTTATAGGGGCATTCACTATAAACATCATTTATTTTCAAGCTTAAGCATACACGACTTTCTGGCGAAAGTGAAACTAGCAGCCTGTGTGAAATGCGCTAGGCTGTACTGTATTGTCCCTCTCATTCTGCACCAGTACAAATACGTGCGTGTGTTGCGCGTTTTGCTTGCTTCATGAGAGTTTCTGCATTATATGAGTGGCTTTGGAATTTAAATCGCAGCATGTTTCAGATGAAAAGAAAAACGCGACTTCTATTTCTGAAAATATCACAGTTAGGAGATTTATAACGAGTGATTCCCTGCATTATTACAGCAAAACGCGATTACAGTACTAAGCCACTGCAATGGAGCAGCTCTAATGCTATTAAATTAAAGATGATGTATCATAGAGCAAAAAAATGAACAGTGAAAGTAACAAAAACTTGTAAAATACATTTTAATGTGCATAATTAAGTGTGAAAATAACCGAAGGATATACAGTCAAACCAAAAATTATTCAGAGACCAAATATAATTTTTTATATTTTTTACTAGTGGGTGCAGGACTAGTTAATTTATGTAAGTGAGGATAGCAAAATAAAGTAAACTGTGACATATTATATCCAAAAATTCTTCATAGAGTGGACTACCAATAAAATTGCTACAAATTTGGAACCAAAAATTATTCAGACCAAGTCTGGGAAAAAAACTGAAGTTCAGATTTGCATGAACCTGGTTGACAGCATGCCCAGGAGACTACAGGCTGTCATTAAGGCTAAGAGTTGCCCGACAAAGTATTGATAGTTGTGTAAATATTGTCATACTAACAGCTGTCTGAATAATTTTGGTTGATTGTAATCCATCACATACCTTTCTATCAAAGTTATCTGATATTATCAAGCTGAATTTGTTCTGACACAGTTTAACTCTGAGTTCTTGTCATATTTTATTACCATAAACTATAGCAAATAATATGTGATAATGTGAGAAATGCTGAAGGTGTCTGAATAAATTTTGGTTTGACTGTATCTATTTTATAAATGAAGTTAACCAATTAACATTATACATACTCTTTTGGTTTCTGTACTCAACATTTAAAAAATTTACAAATGCAATGAAAATATCGGTACTTGGTATCGGCAAGTACCAAAAATAAAAGTATCGGTGTCAGGCGAGTACTGGAAAAAGTGGAATCGGTGCATCCCTACTTTAAACTTAATGTAAACTTTTACATAAACTTAACTTTAAACATGTAAATATTAACGTCAACTTAACTTTATGTAAACTTAATGTAAACATTAATGTAAACTTAACTTTAACATGAACTTAATGTAAACTTAACATCAACCAGTTTTTAACCTAGTAAATTTAGTTTTTTTTTACCATTTTGTTTAGCTACTACATGTTAACCATAGGCACTCACCAATGTGAGCAAATTTTTTGAAGTCATTCAATAATTTTGTGTGATAAAAAGACTAACATTTTCATCATGTACCAAAAATCATTTCCTGTGCTGTATACGGCACCTTTTGATGCATCACATCGGTTTCAATGACCTCATCAAATGTGGAGCCACATTTAATCGGAGAGCTTCAGATCTGCAGCATGTAAATTTGGCTCTGTTTCTCACAGAAAGCTATGATAAGATATCTAATTATACTTGGAATATAGCATTCAACTCACATGGACTTCATACTGTATATAATACTGTTTTCCTGCCATTCCTGGAGCTTGAAGGCCCAAGTCACAAATATCTTTTATGATGATGACAGAACGTTCATTTTGAGGTGAACTATTCCCTCCTTGTTTTCTGGCTTTATGTGTTTCTTTTTATATCTCCTACAGGGACACTCGTATTTCTTTTTTACCCGTGCATTAGAGCCACGGTGAGAAGAGAGACACAGAGACAGAGACACTCTTCCCTCCTGTGAGCTACAGCCACATTATCTGTCGTGAGGTGGGCCGAACGCAAAAGCAAAATGAATAGCTCCATCTTTTGTGAAAATGAAAAAGGCCTGCGAAGGCAAACAGAAGAAATGAAGTGCAGAGTAAGGCAGAGATGTGTGCGCTTATGAGATATTCTGGGAATGACAAAGCGTCTCAGACAGTAATGGGGTCTGAGACAGTGACCTTTAGGTTGTAATATTCCCCCGTCTCTCCAAAGCTCTCGCCATCAACAAGTGAATCTGCTTAAGGGGCTGGAGAATATGACCGCAGAAGAGAGAGTCAGGGTTATTGTGTTTTCAGTCAAAATGACTGTCTGTATGAGGGGAACAGCTAAGGAATCAACACAACATATAGCAACCACAGTTTTTTACATAAAAACAACAGGGCTATTAGTGTTTACTAGAGCTAAACTATTGATTAAAAATAAATAAATAAATAAAATGAACAAAAAACATCTAATATATAAAACTAACATGATACACACACATATGTATTTACACACATATTTTGATTTAGACAAAATAATATATTTTTTCTTAAATAATAAAAAAAAAATGAACATTTTTAGACATAAGACTCCTTATTTACTCCTCATTGTTTTTTTTTTTGTTTTTTTTTACATTTTATTTAGTTTTAATTTTTGGATTAACATGGATTATTTTAGTTCACTTTAAAAGCAGTATTTTTTTTTATTGTCTACTAATAACCATTTTACATGTGATGTGTGTATGTATGGGTGTATCGAAACAAAACTTCAGTGGTTGAAAACCTAACTTAAATAAATGCATGTGTGTGTGTGTGTGTGTGTGTGTGTGTGTGTGTGTGCGCACACAGATAGATTTCATATTGTGTGATTTTATATGAAGCATAAATAGTATCGGAACGTAAACACATAGATGCCTGTTTATGTGTGTGTATATGTTTCATGTCTGAAATGAACATATTCTCTCTAACTGAAACTGGCAAAACCAAACGACAGCACACACAGAGAGGAAAATGAAATTCTCCAGTCTCGTTATAATTCATAAAGCTAATCAGGAACAAAACAGTATCGTTTCATCCGCTCTCACGCCCTCGTGTTTTTGGCAGAATAATTCATATACAAATAAGCTGGTGGACGGGTGGAGGAACAATCCAGTTTGTGGTTTATTAAAGCAATAGTTCACCCAAAAATTAATATTCAGTCATCATCTACTGACCCATTTGTCTGTCGCTCTTATGTTTCGCCCCATAAACTGATGCATTTATGATACACATAGCATAAAATGAAGTCTGTGCACACTTTCTTGTTGTGTCAAGTACACTGTGCTACTGGTTGTTTCTTGAGGTAACACTCCCATAAAACATTCAGCTTATGCATTTGTGTATAATTTTGCACTTCAAATAAAGCCAATATAGAACTGAGTTTTCAACAGTAAACTAAAGTTACAAGATGTCTGCAGTGGACACAAACAAGTCCACATTAACATGAAAGGCGTGCCTACTAAACATGTGTCTGTCTACAATAAATGCAGTTTCACAGATTTAATTACCAGACAAATAAACACATTCATTCAGATAGGATTGTTTTCACACTGTAAACTAACGCCCCAGCATTTGAATCGCTGCTGAGAGCATCTATCAAAGTAAACTGAAGACAATATCGATCATGAAAATATGATGAATTATGTGGATAATGTAACACTAGAGGACATTAACAAAAGTAAAACTTATTCAGCCCTAAATAAAACGAGAACTGGATTTTGAATGTGGATTTTATTTATGCTAAAGATTAGGGGTGTAACGATACGTGTATCGTGTATCGAACGGTTCACGGGCAGTTCCAAATGGAAGTGATCATCCCTATCCCCTTGGAGTGGGGACTTTGGAGTGAGCAGGGCACGTGCATGTCATTATGTAGTCGTTTGGAATGCACTTGGTGAAGGGAGTGATCTAATTTCCTCATTATCTTCAGCTGGGATGTTCCCGTGACAACGCAGCACGGTGTGCGTCAGCAGATGTCGCTGATGGACACCTGCATAAAAAAAAATATACATTTTACATTTTAAAAAGTTTTATGTATATTATTTTTTATATATTATATAGCATATTTTAAAAACTTTTTTTAAAATATAAAATATGTGTTTATTTGCAACAGTTATGATAACAACAATAAAAAGACATTTGACATTTAAACAGCGACATCTGCTGACGCACACCATGCTGCGTTGTCACGGGAACATCCCAGCTGAAGATAATGAGGAAATTAGATCGCTCCCTTCACCAAGTACATTCCAAATGACTACATAATGACATACACGTGCCCTGCTCACTCCAAAGTCCCCACTCCAAGGGGACAGGGATGATCACTTCCATTTGGAACTGCCCGTGAACCGTTCGATACACGATACGCATATCGTTACACCCCTACTAAAGATGCATTAACATAATTCCGTTACACTGCAAAAATGTATTTAGCTTAAACGTCTTGCTTTCCATTATAAATATCAGTAACACTTTAAGCCTTTATGTTTAATGCATTATAAAGGCATCCATAATGTATCTCATAATGCATTATATCTTTTCATAAACAATGCATTATAATCAGATTCCTTGTTACATCTGAATTTGGTTATTTGTCATGTGTTTTAATGCATTATAATTCCTAAAGGTGTGTTCAATGAACAGATGAGTATTATAATGTATTATAACAGTGATTATAATGTATTATAACAATTACTCATGAGACCACACAATGCATTATAAGGTCCATTACAAGGCATAATTAATGCATAAAAAATACTTTTAAAATGTATTATATATAAGGGCTTTATAGTGTTACCCAGATATCTAAACATTCCTAAATCAAAACACATTTACTCCAGAAGTAAAATGACAATAATTTTAGAGATATTAAGTCTTGTTTTCTGAGAAACTGTTAAAAAACAAACAAAATAAAACCCTGTCTTCGCTTTGAATTAAGTTTATTTTTCTTACCTAATTGGCAAATATTTGTTTCACAAAAATACTAATTAAAGGCACAATATGTAAGATTTTCGTAATAAAATATACAAAAACTACTTTCATACAGTTGTGTATTTATGTCATGCCAAAAATTCCCAAGGATTTGTAAATCCAGAGATATTCCAGTTTTAAATAATGACTCATCCCTGGTCATTGTCGCCTATCAATGATGTAATATCCGCATATACTCCGTTTCCACTTGTAGAAACTATGGCAACACATGGACATAAATGCTGCTGTCTAGTTAAACTAAATCCATTACGGCTTTCCCGAAAAAAATGAAAATGAAATGAAAAGCATTGACCGCAGCATTAAATTTAGATCTGTTCTATGTTGTGCCATGATTTTTTACGTGTTTTTACAGTGTTGCGCATTATAACCAATCACACACGAGTCTGCTGAGCTTATAAATGCAATGGCCAATCAGAGGCGTTCAGATTTTGTTCAGTGCACGCACTCGTTGACTGAATTCAGCTCTCACGCGAATTCATCTTAAATAAAGTGCAGATGTACGTATGATGTAAGAGATTCATTCATAAAACTGTGTACATACAGCTTTAATGATTATAAGGGGAGTTTTTTGAGAGTGCTTAAACTCGCGCTAGAATTAAGTCAGTCATAATGTTCTTTGACAATGTAAATGTTCTTTGGTTGCATTCTCTGTATAATTTATTCGCTGTTTGAATAGCTGTGAAAGGTACAGGTAATAAAAAAATTAATTCATTACCTCATCCGTAAACATCCTCCTTCATAGCGTCATCAAGCTACGACTTTGTTATTGTTTTGAAAATGCGACCTCTCGTGTGCAAAAATTTACATATTGTGCCTTTAAGGAATTCATTTTTTGCAGCATACAGTGGGGAAAAAAAATTATTTGATCTCCTGCTAATTTTGTACATTTGCCCACTGACAAAGAAATGATCAGTCTATAATTTTAATGGTAGGTTTATTTTAACAGTGAGAGACAGAATAACAACAAAAAAATCCAGAAAAAGGCATTTCAAAAAAAGTTATAAATTGATTTGCATTTTAATGAGTCCCCTTCGCAAAACATGACTTAGTACTTGGTGGCAAAACCCTTGTTGGCAATCACAGAGGTCAGATGTTTCTTGTAGTTGGCCACCAGGTTTGCACAGATCTCAGGAGGGATTTTGTCCCACTCCTCTTTGCAAGATCCTCTCCAAGTCATTAAGGTTTCGAGGCTGACGTTTGGCAACTCGAACCTTCAGCTCCCTCCACAGATTTTCTATGGGATTAAGGTCTGGAGACTGGCTAGGCCACTCCAGGACCTTAATGTGCTTCTTCTTGAGCCACTCCTTTGTTGCCTTGGCCATGTGTTTTAGGTCATTGTCATGCTGGAATACCCATCCACGACCCATTTTCAATGCCCTAGCTGGCTTCAATGCCCTGGCCCTGATGGTACATAGCCCCGTCCATCGTCCCTTTGATGCGGTGCAGTTGTCCTGTAGCATTAGCACAAAAACATCCCCAAAGCATAAAGTTTCCACCTCCATGTTTGACGATGGGAATGGTGTTCTTGGGGTCATAGGCAGCATTCCTCCAAACATGGCGAGTTGAGTTGAGTTGATGCCAAATACCTCGATTTGGGTCTCATCTGACAACAACATTTTCACCCAGTTCTCCTCTGAATCATTGGCAAACTTCAGACGGGACTGTACATGTGCTTTCTTGAGCAGGGGGACCTTGCGAGCGCTGCAGGATTTCAGTCCTTCACGGCGTAGTGTGTTACCAACTGTTTTCTTGGTGACTATGGTCCCAGCTGCCTTGAGATCCTCCCGTGTAGTTCTGGGCTGATTCCTCACCATTCTCATGATCTTTGAAACTCCACGAGGTGAGATCTTGCATGGAGCCCCAGTCCGAGGGAGATTGACAGTTATTTTGTGTTTCTTCCATTTGCGAATAATCGCACCAACTGTTGTCACCTTCTCACCAAGCTGCTTGGCGATGGTCTTGTAGCCCATTCCAGCCTTGTGTAGGTCTACAATCTTGTCCCTGACATCCTTAGACAGCTCTTTGGTCTTGGCCATGGTGGAGAGTTTGGAATCTGATTGATTGATTACTTCTGTGGACAGGTTGTCTTTTATACAGGTAACAAGCTGAGATTAGGAGCACTCCCTTTAAGAGAGTGCTCCTAATCTCAGCACCTTACTGGTATAAAAGACACTTGGGAGCCAGAAATCTTGCTGATTGATAGGGGATCAAATACTTATTTGACTCATTAAAATGCAAATCAATTTATAACTTTTTTGAAATGCGTTTTTCTGCATTTTCTTGCTTATTCTGTCTCTCACTGTTCAAATAAACTTACCATTAAAATTATAGAATGATCATTTCTTTGTCAGTGGGCAAACGTACAAAATCAGCAGGGGATCAAATAATCTTTTTTCCCCACTGTAGGTATCAATAACTGCTTTCTTGATTAAAATCAATGTTTCTCTGATTGAGAAAACACCACCATTTTACACAGTTTCTGAGAAAATACATAAATACAAATATATATAGAATATTTTTAAAATACAAAAAAACTGCAATTTTTTTTTTTCCCCTATATATACTGCAATACTGAGGACGATGGCCATGTCAGCTCACTCAGGACTGGACAGACACTCTGGGGTGTTGCAGAAAGCATCTTCACGTCAACTTCACTAAATCAAGCAGGACACTGAGAGCTTAGCATCACGCTCACTAACACAAACAAAATGACAGCACTATTTGGTGCCAAACACAGCAGCTCTACATCATGCGTTTGGCAGCCGTGAGCAGGACCTAAAATAGCTGCTTGTCAATAACATTTACCACAGATCCACTGCAGCCTCTTTCACGCTGTAGCTAGAACAGGTTTTGTTCCAAACTGAGCTGCCTACAAAGACAGCATCCAAAGTAAAATTCACACATCAATGATATGGAATGCTCTATAGGAAACAAATAAGTTTATCATATAATATGTCACAAAAATGTGCATGGGAAATATCACAAAATGCACAATTGGTTTTTCCATTAGCATGTTTTTTTTTTTTTTTAAGCTAACAGTAATGCATTATGCAAATCAGCATATTAGAATGATTTCTGAAGGATCATGTGACACTGAAGACTGGAGGAATGATGCTGAAACTTCAGCTTTGCACTACAGAATAAAATTACATTTTAACATATATTACAATAGAACACAGTTCTTTCAAATTATAATAATTTTTAACAATATTACTGTATTTTTGATCAAATAAATGCAGCCTTGGTGAGCATAAGAGACTTCATCAAAAAGTTAATTATATTTAAGATTAACATTTTTCTCAAAAAAAATCCATGCACTCTGATTTGCAGAAGTTGCACAATGAGATTGAAGCTTGTGATTTTGAATACCATATTGCCATTTTTTGTGGGCAAGCCATGTGAGACTAAGTCCTGATAAAACCAACACTGCACTTACTTGCTGGATTTTACCCTTCCGGACTAAATAAACCAACAAATACATAGAGCATGATGATGTAAAAGTTAACAGAAAAGAGATATTACAATTATGATCATATTAACATTGTTTTTATTTTTCCCTCAAGGGCCAACGAGACTAAATGATTGCTTAAGTTTAACGCTTCTCTGGTTTTCTTCTCAGAAAATGTCTCACACTGTGATCAGATTTGTGTTCAAAGAAAAGTCAGAGATCTTATTATGACCTCAAACATTTCTCATCAAATTATTCCATTTACACAACCCTCAAAAGTTTTAAAAGTTTGTGATAAGAATTTTTCATGTTTTTGAAATAAGTATCTACTGCTCACCAAGGCTGCATTTATTTAATTAAAAATACAGTAAAAACAGAAATAGTATGAAATATTATCACAGTATAAAATAACTGTTTTCCATTTGAATATATTGTAAAATGCAATTTATTCCTGTGATCAAAGCTGAATTTTCAGCATCATTACTCCAGTCTTCAGTGTCACATGATCCTTCAGAAATTATTCTAATATGCTGATTTGCTGCTCAAGAAACACTTCTGATTATTATCAGTGTTGAAAACATTTTATAAATGTCCCCAATGTCACTTTGATCAATTTAATAGGTCCCACTTTAAATTAAGTGGCCCTAATACCTGTGTACTTACATAGAAACTACATGTGTACGTAGTATGTAACCACAGTGTAAGTACACATTGGTACATAGTATCTACAGCTCTAATGTTTGTGTAACTACACATATGTAACAACCCACTGAATGATATGTGTAAGTACAAATGTATAACAGGACATTGGTAACAACACTTTTCGGTAAGAAAGTGTTACACTTTATATTAAGTAAACAATTCCTATGGATTTACCATGTAATTACTCTGATGTTACACAGCAGCGGCCAGTAAGTTAGGCTTTATATATAAATTGTGGTTGGTGTCTAGAATGTTGCACTTTATATTAAGTGGACAGTTCCTGAGGAGTTACCATGTAAGTACACTGGTATTACAGTGGTGCACCAACTCGAGATCCAACTCCTCCCAGTTTACATATCCCTAAACCTACCCGTTTCCACCCCTTGGATCCCATTTCCACCCCTAAACCTACCCATCTTCACCCCCTGGATCAAATTGTTCCAATTACTCTTATACATATTGTTGTTACAAAATGTAGTTATATAATTCTTGTTACACGAGTACTTAGTGAAGTGAAAAAAAGTGTTACCAATGTCTTGTAACACATTTGTACTTACACATACCATTCTGAGGGTTGTTACATGTGTGCAGTTACAGAAATATTACAGCTGTAGATACTATGTACCAATGTGTACTTACACTGTGGTTACATACTACGTACACATCTAGTTACTATGTAAGTACATAGGTATTAGGGCCACAATATAAAGTGGGACCAAACAGTAGTGTGCATTTATTTTCTAGCTCTATATTGTTACTCTTATCTCCACTAATCACTCATTTGTGTGTTATTAATTCTCCTAAGGAATTTTGGGACAAACGTCCTAATTAAATAAGACTCCTGAGTTTACAAGCTCCTTTTTTGCTCTCACAAGTAAATAATGTAAAACAGTATACCATCATGCCATTCAGCCCTTGTACTGACACACACACACACACGCACACACACACACACACACACACACACACACACACACAGGTCTGTTTGTGAGGCAGATGTGGTGTGACCACTGAGGATGAAGGACAACATGGAGAATTTTTCAGCAGAAATCACAACTCCAGCTGCTGAGGGGCGCACACACACACACACACACACCAGTATACCACAGCATACATATGTATAAACGCATCTGATAAAGTGCCCTCATAAACAAACGTGCACACACACTCGCCCCAGGCTGACTCCAGCAGCACATTACATTACTGCTGCACTTTGAAATGAAAAAAGAAAAACATGCATGGGGGCGGGACTTAGTGACCTAGAATTCATGAGCGCAGCATTAGATCGTTATTCGTTTTGATGTGTGACTGTGTGCGCCTACATTGTAGGTCATCGCCAAGTGGCAGCAACATGGAACTCTCTCTCTCTCTCTCTCTCTCTATCTCTCTATCTCTCTCTCTATGACTTGTTATGTAAAAGGCCTCATTCTCATATTCAGCCTTCATGCCATTTCAGAACACAGCAGCACACGGGAAAGAAAAGACTTGAGCTGAGTTCAGTCAAAGAGTAATTCAGATTTACTCAGAACAAGTTTCGCTTAGTGGCTCTAATGACTTAATAAAGCACTAAAACATGAGATGTTGCGCTTTACTGTGATTTTACCATGGTTAATGAGTGCTGTTACGCATCTTTACACAGAATTTAAAAACTGTGATTACTATAAAACATGTCATTAAATGGTTTATTACTTTTATTAAGCAATAGCGACAACATGACAAAACATACATATGTACAATAAATAGTTTGATTGCTTGATAATAAAAAATAATCAGAACAAACTATTCTACTATGGAATAGCTTGACTATGAATATACTACATATAATATAATATACTGAATATATATATATATATATATATATATATATATATATATATATATATATATATATATATATATATATATATATATATATATATATATATATATACACATACACATTCTAATTTTTTTTAGGATTCTTTGATGAATAAAAATACAGCATTTATTTGAAAAAGAAATCTTTTTTTAAGATTAGAAATGTCTTTACCGTAACTTTTGACCAATTTAATACATCCTTACTGAATAAAAATTCATTTTCTAAAAAAAGAAAAAAGAAAGAAAGAAATCTTACAGACCCCAAACTTTTGAATAGAAGCGTATTTATTTTATGGCAGCGGCTATTTACACTAAGTGCAAATAGCATATTTTCTTAGCAATAGATGCTATTTGCACTTAGGATTCTATTTACACCAAGTGAAAATAGCAGTATTTTTTTAATGATATGCTATTTACACTAAGTGCAAATAGCTATAGATTCTATTTACACTATGTTGAAATAGCAAGATTTTCTTTCTACATCATGAAACAGTATGCAATAATAACATATTGAGTGTAAATTATAGTTTTAATTCAAATTATAAAAATGGATGCCACCTTATTGGGTCAATAAAGCCCTCCCTACACCTACCCTAACCCTACCCGATACTTTATTTTCAAATTTTCGATTATTTCCTTCATTTTTATTGAAAATTAATGCCCTTCCGATGCGATATGAGATTTGAAAAGGGAGAAAAAAAAGTTTGGCAAAAGGTGGGTTCGAACTCGGGTCGATCGCATCAAAAAGCACACACCTTATCATCTACGCCACTGAAACTGATGAGCATCAAGAGTCTTTTTTCCGTGTTGACTATCCTAATCACACGTTGGTGGGCGGAGTTAGTATAAATAGCCTCAGCCAACAAGGCGGGCTATTTGCACTTAGTGTAAATAGACACTTTGTTATTTTATAGCTCTATATTGTTACTGTATGACCACTATCAACAAATTTGTGTCTATTTTTATTTCTTCTAAGGAATTTTAGGACAAACTTGATTATTAAAAGTTACATAGATTTTTATATAAAATATAGAATATAAGTGAAGAGACTTTTTCTTCTCAGCTGTTTCTTCTCAGAACTTCAGAGCTCCCACACTTTATGACCTATATTTTCCCATGACTTTTCACATCAATGAATAACAATTCTTTAAAAAATAATAATAATAATTTATAGCAACTTACTTAAGGAGCTATTTTTATCCAATTAAATAATTTAGAGCTGAGCATAACTACAGAAATGTCCATGAAGATTTAGGAGCAATTATCTTAAAGGTTGAAACCAAAAAATGCAGAAATCTCACGTGTCTTCTACAGAGTTGAGAAGAGATCTCAAAAATGTCTCAGATGTGCTCAGATTTCCGAACACACCAAAGCCTGCGATCAAAAGTAACAGATCTCATTGTTTTCATTGTTATGCTAATGATACTCAACTATATATCTCAACAAGACCAGATTAAACTTCTAAATTATCTAAGCTAACAGAGTGTGTTAAAAATGTAAAAGACTGGATGACCAATAATTTTCTCCTATTAAATTCGTCTAAGACAGAGATATTACTTATTGTACCAAAAAACAGTAGGCTACACAGACTCTCTTGGATTACAATTTGCAACTAGACGGATGTACTGTTACTTCCTCTACAATCAAAAATCTGGGTGTTATATTAGACAGCAACTTGTCTTTTGAAAATCATATTTCCCATGTTACAAAAACAGCATTCTTCCATCTTAGAAACATTGCCAAGCTACGAAACATGTTACCTGTTTCCGATGCAGAAAAGCTAGTTCATGCATTCATGACCTCTAGACTGGACTCTTGTAATGCACTGCTAGCTGGTTGTACTGCATCTTCAATAAACAAGCTACAGGTAGTCCAAAACGCAGCGGCTAGAGTCCTTACCAGATCAAGAAAATAAGATCATATTACCCCAATTTTACAGTCTCTGCACTGGCTACCTATTAAGTTCCAGATCAGTTACAAAATATTATTACTTACCTATAAGGCCCTTAATGGTTTAGCTCTTTCGTACCTAACTAGTCTTCTATCTCGCAACAATCCATCACGCTCCCTAAGGTCGCAAAACTCTGGACTTTTGGTAGTACCTAGGATAGCAAAGTCCACTAAAGGAGGTAGAGCTTTTTCACATTTGGCTCCCAAATTCTGGAATAGCCTTCCTGATAACGTTCGGGGTTCAGACACACTCTCTCTGTTTAAATCTAGATTAAAAACATCTCTTTAGCCAAGCATTCATATAATGCATCTCATAATCTTGTACTGCAGTTATATCTGCTCAAATGCACATTATTATTCTTTAGCTTGGGTTGAACAAATCATTTTTACTTGGTTGGAACAGCAGCTACGCTAACTATGTCTCTATTTGTTTCTCTGCTTCTGCCAATTAGGAATTACACAAGCTTCAGTCTGGATCCAACCCTTAAAAGATCTGAGATGACCGAACACCTGAGAAGAGATGATGCCAACCCCTCAAAGGACCTCAGATGATGCCAACCCTGAAACAACACATAGAACTACCAAATTTTGCTATAAGTTTGATTGCAACATATAATCATTGCTGTTAATAGTGTTCATCGTCTGTTTGATTACATCATTAACTGATTTTTACCATACATTTCTGCCATATGTAAATCATCTTGACATAGTCACCACTGATAAGCTACTACTAAATATATTGTAGAAACTTAATTTCCTGTAATGCTGCTTTGCAACGATTTGTATTGTGAAAAGCGCTATACAAATAAACTTGAATTGAACTGAAAGATCTCACTATGAACTCTACCGCTTCTTATCAATTGATCTGATATATTATCCACATACATTTTACAGCTCTATACTCTTACTGTATGACATTGATTCATTTAGGTCTGTTTTTATTCCTCCAAATCAGCACACAGCTTGGTTCAATGCAGATTAAATGATGCCGAATTCAACTTAGTATGTCAGAGGAATATACACTGCCTTTAGATGAATTGTAAAACAAGACAGCCAAGAAAAGCAAAGGTGCAACTACGGTTGTCCACTGGCAGTGCGTTTGCGTGAGTGTGTATTTGTGCTGGCTGAAATTGCATTTTTTTCTCATTACACTTACACTGATAACAGGCTTGCTGCCGTTTCTATGGCAACTATAGATCCCTCAAGCTGTGCCGCGCTGAAGGATGTCGAGAACAGCGGATAGAGAACGAACACACACACACACATAGAGATCCTGTGTATCTACAGCTGAGCTCTATTGAGATTGACTCCCAGTTGTGATCCATCCCAAAGCCTCAGAGTTATTGAAAACGCACAACTGCTATTTACAATCTATACATGACGATGAAAACCATTATAGACACCTATAGCCATATTATACACTCAACTGGTTTTGCTTTGGAGTCCAGATTTTGCATTGTAGACTCAACACAGCATCAGAATTGTTTATCGTATAAAATGGTTTCATACTAATAAGCCACAACACAAAACACCACTGAAATCCAGGCCTCCCTCTCTGTTTTTCTCCTCCGCTCCTTAATTTCCCTAAATACATGCAGACTGTGTGTCCACAATGGTTTTTCTTGTTATCGCTGTGCCTTCCTGTGAATCGGCCCTGCAGGGATTCATAAGCTTTACTGAACTAAAACAAAGGAATGTAAGATGAGCTCAGGTGAATTGAATGGATTTTGATTTAACAGAATTTAAGTGAATTGAACTGATTTCAAATTCATTGCTGTCATTGAATTATTTTCAGTAAATTCAGAATTCTGTCAAAAATTGATGCAGAATTGCGACACGACAATTTCTATGCACTCTATGAAAAAACAAGCCGGTAAAGTCAATATGAAGACATATTTTCAACCTTGATAAATAATACATTCTGTTTCAGTCAAAAATATGTCACATTACAGAAGTAAAACAGGTTGCGAATTGCATTTCCAGGGTCCATACACCATTTGACCGATACATTTCCATGATATTTTCAGTTGCTTATGATTACTGAATGTTAAAAAATATTTCATTGAGAAACTGATATATTAATTGACATATTTATTATTTATTTATTAGCCATTTATTGGCTATATATTTATATAAAAAAAAGCCCCTAAACTGATCACTATTGACTCATTTCTGTCTATTTCTTTTTTGTGTTTATTTTAGTTTTAGTTTTATTTCTCCTAAAGGATTCTGAAACCTGATTATTAAAGATTATATTTTATATATTTGTTATAAAATGTGTAATGTGTATGTCAGGATTTGACCCGTTTTGTCATGCGTTTCAGTTCCTGTTTTGCCTTATTTGGTCACCTTCCTGTTCTTGTTTAGATTGATCATTAGTTGATTCCCCGCACCTGTCTGTCCCTCGTTATCGTTATAGTTTATAAGCCTCAGTCAGTTCAGTTCATGTTGGCCGGGCCTACTTGTTTGCGACATGTGTTGCTCAAGCTCCTGTTGTGATTATTTCCAGTGTTTCCTTGATTAAAGACCGTAAAACGTTTCCTCGTGCCTCCTGTGTCTTCCTGCAACAGCGTGACCTATGTTTTCCCATGACTTTTCACATCGCTGAATAAGAATATTTCAGAGAAAATTAAGAGGAGCTATTTTTAGACAATTAAATATTTTAGAGCTAAGCATAACTACAGTTTTAGGATTTTATTAATTAACGTGAGCGGAATATTTTTTTGAGCGGAACATACAAAAAAAAAAGGAAAATCATATATATTACTAGAGAAATTTCCATGAATTTCTAGGATTTTACTAAATTACATGACAAGCAATCTCCATGTAAAATCCCCAATATTTCCAGGATTACCATGACTGTAGGGACCCTGTGTTTCATGTTGACTATAAAAATTGGAGAAAAAAATGAAGAATGGAAAAATTACAGGCCAAATGTCAGGCTAGCACCAAACGTGCCATCGGCGGGGATTCATATGTATTTCTCCAGCCTCTGATCTTATTTTACTGTGTTCTTTTATTTGAGATGAAAAAATAATGACCTTTCTGTCCCAGCTGTCCAATAATGTCTTGTACGAATGCAAAACAAGTGTAAGACTCGCTGCTTCTCTGTCTCTCTCATCTTCCTCCTCTGACCTCTCGGGCCCTGATGCCTGCTTTCCGCAGACGCTTAATGGAGATGCAGGAACTCTGCAGGCCCGGCTGTGGCTTTCTGTTCAACACACACACACACAGAAGTGCACATATACGTATGCCTAAGGCTGTCAACATGACCCTCGTCACCCTGTTTGCGTATACCATCTCTCTTTTTACTTTCCGTTCCTCTAAACTCGACGCGCCCCGGCATATTCCTGCACATATTACTCTATTCATCTTCCAGCTCCCGCTATTTATATTCTTTTGCGCTCCATCTCTCTCCTCTTCCTGCTTCTCAGACATCTCTCTGATAAATACCCTAGTTATGAATTATATTGTAGTTCTTGTGGCTGAACCAACCAGAGCTCAATAATTTCTCATAGTACAACAATACAATCTGACAACCCGATAGAGCTCTTAAATAAAAGGAAAGTAAGGAAACGGCGCACACACACCATAAATTTCCTTCAGACATTTCCGTTGAGTTGTCTGACTTTACGGGAAATCGGTGAATTAAACAACAGGGTTGACTAGCTCGCACCCTCGATAACAATACAACATGCATTAATCAGTATTAGTGAACGTCTAAGTGATTGATTGTGCCCTCAATTCATCTGTTTTGCATTAGATCTATGAACTCAATTGCTCCTGTGTGTTTAGTTGAACCTGGACTCAAAAATGGCAAAAAATAAACCAAAAATTCATGTTTACTAGGTACAATGAACACATCTGAGGACAAACTTGGTTTGGCAAAGTTTGTGAGTTTCATGACGATTTCATTGATTTTAAGTTTGGTTCAGGTGCTTAGTCTTAAGTAAACAATATATCCTCTAGCCTATATTTCTCTTTGGTTGTAAAGTTTAATCAGGTTTACCCTCGTCTAAACATCTAATTATAAATAAAAACTGTAAATGTAACTTACAGTCCACACTGAAAGCAAAAATGAAGAATAATATGAGACAATAAGTCAATTAGAATGTTTTATTAATAATATGCATTTATTACATGTAGTGTATTATTATTAATGATACACTACTGTTCTAAAGTTTGGGGTTGTTAAGATTTTATGTTTAGAAAGAAGTCTCTTATGCTCACCAAGGCTGCATTTATTTGATTAGAAAATACATTAAAGATTGTGAATTACTATTACAATTTAAAATTAACTGTTTTCTGTTTGATTATATTGTAAAATGTAATTTATTCCTGTGATCAAAGCTGAATTTTCAGCATCATTATTCCAGTTTTCAGTATCACATGATCCTTCGGAAATCATTCTAATATGCTGATTTGATGCTCAAGGAACATTTCTTCTTATTATTAATGTTGAAAACAGTTGTTCTGCTTCATATTTTTGTGGAAACCATTAATATCCTCCCCAAATAGCATCTCTTGCTGCTTAATTGCATTGCATCTAATTAGGACTCAGTGTAAAATGATGCCAGTTGTCAAACATCTGGCTCGGCGTGACTAACAAAGCCCAAACTAAATCTTGCAAACCACATTTACTAAAACCATTTTTCCCAATCCCAGAGCAGAATGAAACTCAGCCGGCCAAAAAAACAAGCCAGTGAGTGACTGCTGTTTCCTGTTTCTAAACCAGTTCAGGTGTCACATGACTGACTGTTATTCCACTGACACCCCGTCTGCTCCTGAAATAGTCTCTCCTGCCTAAAATTACGCTCTACTGCTCTCTTTTACAGTGACCCCACTCCAAACACATACACAGAAACACACACCTCAGAGTAAATGTAGTTCATTTCTTTTTTAGACGCCCGGTTCTATAATAGGGATCCATTCAGACACATTCAGGGTTCATAATACACGTCTTAAACTGAAAATAATGACTAGTATTATCATAGCACTGTGCTACACGTCCCAATCAGACCAGCAGGTTTGCTTGGACATCAGAGTATGAGTGAACCTCAAGAAACCTGTCAAGAACAAAAGAACAAGTTCACGTCATACTCCACCCCAAAACTTACTTTTTCCATTAAGACATTTTCATCATGACAATAAAGAACATCCATTCTATAACTGTCATTATTTTATTGTGATAATATTTTATTTATATAATAATAATAATAACAATAATAATGTATTTAAATATAATTATTATACAGTATTGTAGCATTTATTGTACTGTCTTTAATTTGGGCTGATTTAAAAGAAATATTTATATTGCAGTAATGTTTATTAGGCTATTGAGAAAAATCATCAAGAATCCACAGGTAAAACATGATTTGAGGGTTAAGCTGAGTCAATACTGAGACCAAAATAAATAAATAAATAATATTACAAATTAATTCATTAAAATAGTAAATAATTAAATAAGAAACACAATTTACACTATTTAAATTCTATAAAAATAAATATTTGAAAATATAAAAATGCATTTTTCATTGACAAGACAATGTCAACAAACTAGAAAAATCACCTCTTAATTGGCCAGTTGGAAAACTAAAAAACTAACTTCATGAAAAACTACCTTCTTACATTTTTCTTTGATTTTGGGGTAAAAACAAACCTGTTCTTGGCACATTTCATGAGATTCAGCTGTGTGTTTCTGCATAAGCTCCAGAAGTGCATGTATATGGAAGTATTCATATTGTGTTTTTCTGCATCTGTGTGTGTGATCCAACAAGGTTAATGTTCGTAACCTTTACATAAATCTACTGCGGCTCTTTTCCAGCGTTGTGTTTTCCGGCAGCTGGCTCACGGCAGAGATAGAGCCCACGGGAACGTATGAATGTGCAGCCACGCGTCTCCTCATGACAGTCCAACATGAGTACATGAGCCAAACAAACCCTATAGCTCACCTCTGATTAACTCACGCTGCATTCCCTATGGAACCCACGTCATCTAAATATACAGCTCCATTTACACACATGCACTCTTAAAATAAAGCTTCTTTAATAGCATTGATGGCTCTATGAAGAACCTTAAACATCCATGGAATCTTTCCATTAACAAAAGGTTCTTTATAGTGGAAAAAAAAAGGTTCTTTAGATTTTTAAAATGGTTCTTTTAAGAACTGTTCACTAAAAGGTTCTTTGGGGAACCTAATGGTGCTTCTGTGCAGATTTCTCTCCTGACTCAGACAAGACGACTTTTTCACCAGAGGAAGCAATATTATGGATTATAGACCCATTTTAGATGGAAGCAATAGTTTGAAGTTGAAAACATGTTAACGATGAATTTGTTTCTTACAAACATGCAGTTTTTGTCTTCTCAAGATGTTAACTGATGGACTGGAGTGGTGTGGATTACTTGTGGATTATTGTGATGTTTTTATCAGCTGTTTGACTCTCATTCTGATGGCACCCATTCACTTCAGAAGAGGATCCATGATGGCAAGTGATGTAATGCAACATTTCTCCAAATCTTTTCTGATGAAAAAAAACAAAAAAACTCATCTACATCTTAGATGGCCTTTCAGCAAATACTCATTTTTGGGTGAACTATTTCTTTAAGCATGTATGAAAGAGAAATCTCTTTAACATCACAACTGCAGTTTATAGACAACAATGTTAAATGGAGATCAAATGGAGACAAAAGAGTTTCCTGTGAAAAAGTCACCAGTAATCTCAGTGTATCTGCTATATCTTCTCTGCTCTCCTGTCATGCACACAACATTGAATTAGCAGGAGAAATAAAAACATAATTTCATAAATCATAATTTCCTCTCTGTGAGGTAACTTGAACAGACTGACAGTAAAGAGCTGAAGGCATGATGAAATAAAACATGTCTAACATCTGCCACACACAAACTTCTGACGGATGTGTTTTCCCTCAGAACCAATGACCACCGGACATTACAGAAATGTTACAGGGATGAAAATTTGAGGAGAAAAATGTTCATTTCTTCCTTCTTTCGGCCACAAAAGCAGCTGCTTTTTATCAAAATTGTCCATTTTGCTCTTTTTTTGCACAACAAAAGTGTACAGTGACCACTTGTACAGGCTGTCAAGCTCCAAAAACAACCAAAATGTATCAATAAAAGTGCTGATTTAAAATCTCTTGTTGATAACATAATCACAAAATACACAATTTTATGGACAAAGTGATTAAAAAATCCTAAAAGAGACACTTAATAAAGTGACTGCAACAATTTTTGTTTTCATAAAAAGCATAATTTAAAAAATTAAAGGCAATAATTTCCATTCAAAGTTTAATTTATTAAGCTAAATCCTTTTTAGAATTTGACAGCCACTGAGTACTTTCACTGAACAGAAAACAATCTGCTTTTTTGAGGTTGTAAATAAAACAAAAATTATTAGGGAATGTGATACAAGAAAATACTATTTCTGTCTTTCTACTTCAAACTTTCAAGTGTTACTCGCCATTTGTTTCTCTGTAATTATTTGTGAGATTTATTAGCAATTTCTGAGTGAAAACTGTTTCAAATTAAATCCTACATCAATACTGTTTTGTGTAAATTTTCACAAAAGGAGTTTCAAGAAACATAGGAGCAATTTTGGCTGAACTATTCCTTTAAGCTTTCCTACAAATAAAATCTTGATTGCATGTTGCAAACATATCAAGTGAACACAGGAGAAGTAGAAAACTGTCATTTGAAGTTGTTACTGAACTGCGTTCAACGGTTAGACCTTTTCTGCCAGAAATAGATGAAACAAAAAGCCATTAGAGAAATACAGAGAGAGATTATAAGAGACATACCCCTGGTAGAGTCTTCTGTTCATGCAATGCATTCTGGGCTTTGATGGCTGATTCACGAGCGCAGTAGGTGAGGAACGCACAGCCTGTAAAAACGAGACGAGAATCAGATACAGAACTGCACACCTCTACACAAAACACACACACACACACTCATGTACCAAATCTGTGTGTTTCGCTTCCACGCTGCCATTTATCACAAAACAAAGTTGTAAACTAGATTTTTTCGTTCTGAGCAAACATGAGTGATGTTGCTGTTGTGATGCAAGTGTGTTCTGGGTTGATGCCACAGCAGTTATGCGGTTGCAATAATAATAGTGATGTTTGACTTAGAATTAACATACATTAACATGTATTAGATATATTAATTTAGCAGCTGCTGTTATTCAAAGTGACTTACAAATAAAGGACATCACATGCATTCTGCAACAATGCCACATTTAAAGTATACAGTAGATTTGGAACAGGGTTACGACCCTCCCGCCAGTGTTTTTGGCTGCCCTGGCCTTGTAACCTCAGCTCAACGCCTCTGCTCCCAAAAGAGCAGCTAGAAATGATTTCCAATGACCACGATCAGGCATCAGTCACGTCTGTCATTCTGTGCTCTCTCTCTCTCTCTCTCTCTCTCGCTCTCTCTCACGGGTGTGTAGCTGGTGTGGCCACAATAAACTTTCAGCACATGAATTCATTTACCCCATAACAGTTACGAGCAGGATATGATGTCACACTCTATGGCTTCTGTTTATACTGTTCTATTCTGTATACAGTTCTTCTAACTTTGAATAAAAACTATAAATAATGAATCACAAATTTTTAATAAGACATTAATTGTGAATAGTGTTGTTATTGTTAACTTTAAAAAAAAAAATTGTAGTTTGTGGTTAACTGAAATAAAGCTGAAAAATATAAATATTACATGAATATTAATTGAAATTAATTGAAAATAAAAGTTTCAAATCAATATTAAAAACAATAACTTAATGTAACACTTTTGAAAAACACAAACTGTGAACAGTGTTGTTATTGTAAAGCAAAACTTTACTTTTTATAAAAAATCGTTTTCATTAAATGAAATAAAAATAGAAATATCAGACAAAGAAATTACTTAAACTCCAACAAATTTAGAAAATAAGTAGAAGTTAGAATACTAAAATTACTAAAACTGGAATAAAAATAAATTACAGCTAAAACATATCAACAATAAACAATAATGTAAAAAAAAATGTAAAATACATTTTAATACTGTGACGAGTGTTGTTATTGTTAACTAAAACTTAAAAATAATTTTTATCAATTGAAATTAAGCAGAAAAATATAAATATTAGATAAAAAAAAACATAAAAAAACTCGAAGGAAAATTAGAAAATGTTTAATAAGTTGGAGCACTAAAATTACTAAACCTAAAACTGAAATAAAATAAAATAAATTAAAGCTAAAAAGAAACATAAAAAACTAATAAAAATGACAAAAGCACTTAAAATGAAAACTGAATAAAAATAAAAGCTAATTCAAAATATTAATAAATATTACATATAATTAATTCAAAAATAACCCATTGTTAACACTGAATTATGGCTTCTACAAAATCATATACCATCCTTTAACAACCTTGTGGTAAGTTTGGAGAAAAAAGTAATTTGAGCTACTTTTTGAGTTGAAATAAATTCACCCTATATATTCACATTTAGGCTAGCAATCAGCTTGATTAGGCGAATTTCAATATTTTAAATCCTGAATTATCTATATTCTGTCTTGCAAGTTGGCTTTGTGCTAATCAGAAAGTCTTCAAAAAATAATATTAAAAAAGGTCAAAATTAATTAAAACTATCTTAAGAAGCACATTCCTTTCTATTCGGCCCGTTTTCTACATCTTCATATTCACATTCAGCCTCTCCCAAACATTAAAACACAAATAAATTAATTATATTCTGAATTAAAACTACTGCATTTCCCATTGGAGCCAACTCTCCAAGATCAGCCAAAGAATCCAAAAGAATTTTAAAACAGTTTGGGGCCTGCCCAGCCTGTTCGCATTCCCGTCCATTGTTCTGACAGCGATATTTTCACAGCTCCAGTATAATTGGCTTGTAATGATTGCCATTATAGGAGCAGTAGTCTAGCATAACCTGTAAACCTTAATTAAACCAGTCACATTCAGATGGACCCAAACCAACCCTCTGAGCGCAGCCGCGTGTCTGGAGCGAACGGACCACCTCATGTAGAACTAATCACACACACACAGAGGGAACTGCTTTTAGAGAGAGCAGAGAGTGTAACAGCTCTCATATGTATTCGTGTTGCACACCTGTCCGTGTCCGTTCAACAGGAATATCACTATAACACATGAACACTGGCACAGCATGCAGACAACTAACATTCTCTATAAATCAACACAATCTCATTAGCAGCTCATCCATGCCACAACAGATTAAGAAGCTTGTAAAACTAGTTTAAAGACCCAATGAATCTGTTTTGACATTCACAGTTTACTATTCCGCATTGATGTATTACCTATTGAAAATGGAAGCTCAGCTGGAACGAATAAAAAAGGCAGTAATACTTTGCAATAAGTTCCTATTAGTAAATTTTAATTATTGCACTGACATAATGAACTACAGTAAAAGGTAAAACTATCACTGGGGCAGCACTCTTTCAAAAGAAACTAATATATAGTTTTAAGGTACTAATATGTACTATTTAGGGGAAAATAAGATATACCTTTTAGCTTTTGTACCTTATCGCCCCAGTTTTGTACCTTTTTTTCTGAGAATGTAACATTTGTTATAGTACTTAATTATCTTTGTTAATGTTAGTTAATAAAAAATATAATCACTAAACAATATTAAACTTTTATATAAGATTAAGCCTTTTCTTTTGTTAATTTATTACTACGGTAAACGTACCTATTAAGCTCACGTACCCATTAAGCACACTTCCATTGAACTCAGATTATAAAAAGAAAAAAATATTTATTATCCTACTTGATGTCTTAACCAATTGATGTGTTTGTTACTACATACCTCCTGTAATTTCATGTCAATCAGAAAATAGCACACTGAGATATGGCTCTCCATGTGTTCACACTGTCTGGCGGCCATTTTGAAAGCTGTCAAAAAAACTTTCCCCAAAAGAGGAGCCCCTTAAATGTGCGTTTTTTTTTTTTTTTTTTTTTTTTTAGATGTTTAAGCCTTTATTCTGGGTAAGTTTCACTACTTACTGTAAAAATAAGAGATTGATGTTCAGACTTTTGCATATTATAACCTGGAACTTGGATGTGGGAAATAATTACATTAGATCCAAAAGATAGTTTTAGCAACACAGCGCAGATGCTACAGAACACAGTTAGCTGACTAGCTGTATAAGATTGTGTGCTGCGCTAATATATTACTTCACAGACATTACTGACTTGTACTTTTACATCCATAATATTATAAATTGACAGTTTATTACACTGTTTTACACTGCTGTAATTTTTAAAGACTTCATATTATTTTAAGCTGAGCTTAAAGGGTACACTACTATGAAAATCACACAGCTTCAGTGTGACATCAATAAGAAAAAGTATAATTTCATAGATATTGTTAATAATAGTTTTTCATATTGAAATATGTATGAACTTAATACATGACCTAGATTATTTATTTAGCAAAATCTTGTCATTTTAATAAATATTACATGAAATTTATTAAAAATTGTTGCTGCTCCAATTAAGCTCAGTGTGCTCTCCACATTGAACGTCTATGTAAATACTTCATAAACAGATTTTAAATATTAACTGATGGTTGTCACTTTGTTAATCTTTATAAAATTATTAATAACTTATTTTGACAGCTTTAAGATGAAAAAATTGAGACATAACTACAGTTTATGCCCAAAGATGAAAGAGGCATGTCGTCAATTCAAGGGAGCCAACAGAAACCTGTCGCATCTGTCCAGGAAAAAAGAGACTAAAGGCTGGAATACGCTACACAACTTTTAAAATGCGAACAGATTTTTAAAACACTAGGCTTCATACACTTACCGACTTTGTAAATAGTTTGTTTTTTGAATATGTGTTACTTCGCTGAATGTGGACTAGCCTAGATGTTGCAATGTGCTTAAATGACACTTCACCATGAATATATAACTGATCAAATTGAATGCCTTGTTGCTTGATTTTAATGTTCCGTTTTTTTTTGTTTGTTTTTTTTTTCTTTTTTCTTTTTTGTGATTGACTTTGTACCTTCAAATAAAACATTTTTTCAATTATTCTTTAAAAAGGTTGTTTTTTAATGAAACGTGATGTGAGCTTAATTGGAACAGGAGTGTGCTTAAAGGGTACAAAAATGTACCCATTAAGCACAGCCAGACTTTTTGCATTTAATGATGTACAACTTAATTGAAATGCTTTTGTCATTTAAAATAAAATTAAATATTTTTTGTGTGAGGGATTAATATTTTATTTTAACATAACTTCTCGTACTGAAACCAATATCTTGTGCACTAAAAATGACTCAATGTAGATTTTGGTGAGCTTAATAAGTACGTTTACCCTAAATGTAGAAATAAAGATTAATTAATAAAGGCTTTAGAAGTATTTTTCATTGTTAGTTCATGTTAATGAATGTAGTTAACTAATGTTAACAGCTGAAACCTTATGAACTGTTACCAAAAAGCGTTTTTGTTTTTCTTTTTATAGGTTGGCAAAATCACACTTGACAACTTCTACCAATGAGCAAAAAAAAAAAAAAAACACACTTTCCTGGTCTTATTGTGAACACTTTACTGCAATATGTTATTCCAAAGAGAAACTTTAGTAAAAACTTTAGTAAACTTTCATCAAAACGCAATAATTTGTTCCTGAAACTCTGCAGTGCCTTTTACTGAACCACCTGTCTGTAATATAGAGACACTTTTCACAATCTAATCAATCCTTGATAGATAAAATAAAATGTTTTCTTCTTTTAAATGTTCACCAAAGCTGTATTTATTTGATCAAAATACAGTAAAACTGGTAAAACTGTAAAATATTACAATTTAAAATAATTGTTTTCTATGTGAATATATTTTGAAATGTAATTTATTCCTGTGATCAAAGCTGAATTTTCAGCATGATTACTCCAGTCTTTAGTGTCACATGATCCTTCAAAAATCATTCTATTCTGATTTGCTGCTCAAGCAACATTTCTTACTATAAGCAATGTTAAAAACACGCTGTAAAAAATAAATAGTTGAGAAAACGTAAAAAATAAGGCAACTTGATGCAGTAAGACTTTTGAGTTCTCTCAACAATAGTTTTTTAGTTCTTCTCAGTAAAGATACTTTGTTTAGCCAATGTAAATTTGTTTGGTCACGCAATGCTGATTGTCTTATTTTGCTAATAGAAAAATTCTTGTCACAGCAACTGAAACAACAATTAATGTCATTGAGGTAATTTATTTATTTTTTTCTGTTTCCTGGAAGAAAAAAAGAATGTTACCACATTATTGATTTTATATTTATTTATGAATGATAAACATTAATGGATTACTTAGTCTTATATGCAAACAACATTGTATTTGCTTGTAAAACAACTTACAAGACTAAGATATCCAAGAAATGGACTGAACATTCTCTAGGTCTCAAAACTAGACACACTAACCTCAAGAACGGTGACAACCAACAAATGTTAAAAAGATGAGCTCTTTACATCACAGTACAACAAATAACTAACAATAATGACAAAACAACAACAAAAAAGTTTAAATTAAGTCAGGAAACAGCAAAGCAACAATCCTATAACAGTAACTGCATAATTTATTCACTGCATGCTGCAATGCATGCTGGGAACTCGCAAAGCCTTAAAATTTCAACAATATGAAATTCTTTGTTCAGATAACTGTGTTTGACTAGTTGGGACAACATTTGGGGTAATTTTGTTGGTCTGACATGGGTTTTTATGTAGTTTCAAGAAAATAGCATTTTTTAGTATTTGAAACTCAAAAGGTTTCGTAAACTGGAAAATGTGCAGTTGCATTTTGTTTTGGTATACATGATACAATCATTACTATCCTGTTTAGTCAAAAGTGAGTCTTGTTACTGAAACAAAATGGATTGCAAATTTCATGTTAACGTTAAGAAAAAAAAGGTCATGATTAGGTTCATTCGGGACAGTACGGCACAACTACAATGCTTACAGAAAGAAACCCAGCGTTTGGCTTTATACACCAAAGCATTACACGCCGGCTAATTTAAGATAGAGACAGATAATTGCATTCAGGCAGTGTTATTCTGCACATTTGGTATCTGTGTTGTATCAAGCTCGGATCAATACATTCTGGGAGCAGAAAATGATAGTCATCTCCTTATCATTTTCCATTAAAATCCCCTTTTGATAACATTTCATCACAGGCTGGTGGAAAGGAAAAGAAAGAAAGAAAGAGAGAGAGAGAGAGAGAGAGAGAGAGAGAGAGAGAGACAGAGAGAGAGAGAGAGAGAGAGAATGATAGGGAGATAAAAAGAGAGTAAAAGAAAGGTTTTTGTAGCTCCATAAAAACAGCTTTATCTCCTCTGTTTGCCCCCAAACTCTTCAAAAACAGGCCGCACTGGATTATGGGCTATAAATTATATTAAAATCTCTCCGTTGTAGTAATTTCATTTTCTCTTCTAAAATAAATCTCAGCCCAGCAAACACAAAACACTGGAAGCCAAACAGTTTTTGGACAACTTTTCCGAGGTTACTTCTGAATTAAACGACTCTATTGGCAATTATTTATGTGAGTTTTAACTCAACATGACTTCATTATGTCCGAGCGACTTCACCGCAAAACAGCTTGAGGACTGGAACAAATTTAGATGAGTATTTTAAACAATGTGCCACATATTTCAGCCAAAATCTAGACTGTTTGTTGTTTAAAACTATGCTTTATCACCAACCAAAAATGTTTGCAAAAGCAAACTTCAACAAGACACATGATTTGAAAAATGCATATTATTCAACACATTAGCAACTGTATCTCGTTATTTGTCTGAAGCGTAATAAACTGTCCACACTGAGATCATAAATGTGCTCAGAAATGTGGACCCCTTTTTTTTTTTTTTTTTTTTTTTTTTATCTACACATGTTGGAAAGGCAATGAAATGCAATTACGGTTGTCTTCCTATCCTCCATTACCCTTACATTAAACAGCCATTACGTTATATGACTTTATCTTTATATATAGCTTTTCTGTCTAAAAATGTAATTGTGACATTTCTCAGAGCCAAGATCTGCCTTCTTTTCTCTGCACCACCGGTCACATTTATACACACATATGTACACATACATAAGCTGTAATTAAACAAATATATTTACTTGAAATTCATGATATTTTGATATTCAAAAGGAAAGATTTTGGAACTGCCACAAAAGAGAGCTAATGCTTATGTTCTATGAAAACAGCCAAATTATACACACTATTGATCAAAATTCTGCTCACCAAGGCTGCATTGTTTTGATTAAAAATCCAGTAAAAACAGTAATATTGTCAAATATTATTACAATTTAAAATAGCTGTTTTCTATTTTAATATATTTTAAAATGTAATTTATTTCTGTGATCAAAACTGAATTTTTAGCATCATTACTCCTGTCTTCAGTGTCACATGACCCTTCAAGAAATCATTATGCTGATTTGCTGCTCAATAAATATTTCCTATTATTATCAATGCTGAAATTAGTTGAGCTGATTCATATTTTTGTGGAAACCATGATACATTTTGTTTTTCATGATCCTTTGTTTTGTCCGTATTGTCATTTTTGATCAATTATGACTGGGTGCTGGCACAAAAATGAACAAGATGAGAGATAAACTATACCTGAGCATATCTAAATACATCAAATTGTATGACAATATCAAATGCACATGCAGAGAATTATTACATTATAGCAGTCATCATAATATACTCATAAGATATTCAATGCAAAAAAGTATTTGGTCCAGTTGAGTTTGCATGACACTATATGCAGCAATTTTCATGTGGCAATCAAGTAAAAACACCTGACTGTCACAGTAGATGATGTGAATGCTCTTCTATAAGGAAACCTTCACATGCACTAATAAAGACCTCTTCCTCGACCTGAGAGAGCTCAATGTGTAAGGTTACCTAAATAACGGAGAAAGGATTACTCCTAAAAAATAAAGGAAAAAAACAGTCTGATGGTCTAATTCCATAGATAGATATTTTTAAGTCTTACAAACTACTTTTTATCCTCTATTTCTTTAGAAAACCATGGTGCTTTAAAGAGTCCAAAAAACATTTGAAGATCTGAAGGACCTATAATGGAACATCAAGAACTTTTTAACCATATAGCAACTCGCAAAGCTAAAAATGGCTCTTGATAAGAAGAGGCTTCAACCACCGAAGAACCTTTGTTTTTAACAATGTACTTCAGATTTTGAAGATGAGATGTACTTTCAAATGCATGTAAAAGATACTGTACTATAAAATGATACTTCATAGTACAGCCTGAAGGTCTACACAGCGTGCAATCCAGGTTCATTACCCACAATTCCCTTCTCAACAAAACCAATATTCCCTATAACATCTTTCATAATCTGACATCATGCTAAACAGGAATTACCTCAATGCTTCACCTTACTCCTCTCTTTGCGCTGTCACTGAGTGCCGACGTTAGTCTGAATAACAAGCTTTTACGCGCCTACTCGCACGGCACGATCCAGGCATTTATTGACAACCCTGATTAAACGTGTGCATGTGAGCGCGGGTCAAAGGGAAGCCTGTAAACATGCCGCTTGCGATGATTAATGTTTACCGCTGTGGCTGTTTATCTAATGTGATGCACACACACAAATACACATCTGCTCTCTTCTTAGAACTAGTAGATTTTGATAGAGTTCGCTGTTATCATGTTGCTTAGCTAACAAAATTATATTCCAATAAGCATAAATATGCATAACACAAACAAATATGGTGTAAAACAGGTCTTTTTAATTGCACACTGACCTATTTGATGGTCTGCCATCCTCAGATCGTTTGTTGCGGTGCATTTTGAGATTGCCTTGAAGGGCACATGTGATGCTGCCTTAAAATTTGGCCAAAGTAAGTATCTTAGAAGCAGCATAATCATACCTATAGGCAACAATTTAAAGCATCATGGACAGTAATACACACCATTTATAACAAGCTTTTCATGCGTATTATGCCTTAGAATGCTGCCTATATAGAAAATAATAATAATAAATAAATAATAAATCATCTTAAACAGCCTAAAGAGGTTAGCTGGTCTACCAGTGTAGCCTAAATGACTAGTATGTAGCCTAAATGACTAGTTTTAGAGATATTTTACACACTTGGAGGTTTAAAAGATACTGAATATTCAGTAATAATCTTGATTTGACTGCACTGATGCTATTGGATGAGAACATAACTGAACTAAACTGAACTTGATAATGATTGAATAATTGTTTTCTGCAGAGATGCTTTAAAGCTAAATCAAACTTGTTTCACAACTAATGAACTTTGCAACAATGACACTGGTATTGAACTGAATTGAATCAACACTCAACTGACTTGATTTGACAATAATGTAGAGCTACCTTATAGATGAAATTGTATTTATTTCATAACTAATGAACTTTGCTACATTCACAGTTATTGAACTGAACTGAATCAACAATGAATGAAACTGAGCTGAATAATAACACTATTGTAAATCTGTTTTACAGCTGAAACTGCATTCATTTCATAATAACTGACATTAACACCATTATTTTCATGTTTATTACAGTGAAGCTGATTTGAAACAATCTGTATTGTATTATAAAGCAATTTATAAACAAATGTGCCTTGACTTGTCAACTGGTCAGGTTGGTAGACCAGCTAAAGCCAGTGAACCACATTAGGCTGGCTTATGCTATTCTTTTAGCAGTGCTGTAAAACAGAGTAATTGAAATATGCATCTAATGCTGTTTTCCATCGATTTCACCCTCGGCCTATTGTGGCAAGTCTTGCACACTCATAGAGCACATTTCATAGCAGTAATTTAATGTCAATGTAAATGATAATCTAACAGCACTGTACTAATAACGTCCCACTCAGACAGCAGTCAACAGAGAGCGTGTGTGCATGTGTGTGTATGTGTGCATTTGTGAGTGTGACAGGCCTCCTACGCTGATTCATCCTCCCTCTTGCACCCTCCTATGGGCATAAACCATTATTCATTTGTGCGGTGTGTGTGTGAGCATGTGTGTGCCTCTGAGCGTGACAGAAAGAGGGAATATTTTGAGCAGAAGAAGGGAGGGGGACGCAGATATTCACAGAGGAGTGTGTTGCTTTAAATGGGTTTTCAAGTTCAATTAACATGACGTTTTTAATGAATTAGAGGACTAAGTTTTCTTTCACTAATAAATGAAATAATCACAGAAAACCTGGGCAAGAATCTGTCTGTTTAAAATGCATATGAAATGTATCACATCCCTCTAGCGCTGCTCTCAAATTAGAGCTTCAGTCAAGTGAGATGACCTGCCTAAGACTAGAGAGAAATCCAGGAATATGAGCTCTTTTACTATTACAAATATTATTCTAAGCTTATTTAAAAAACAGGAATATATATTGTACATACTGTATAATACAATTTAGATTCGATTTTGATCCCGCTAAGAAAGAACAACTAAAAATGAGATTGTTTTAGTATCTCATTTGTTTCTCCAAGACAATGAGGTTAAATGCAAAATGAGACTGCTGGTTAATTTTTATCCTGAAAAAAGACCCCATTAAGCCCACATGAATTTTCTACAATTTCAGAAGAGATCTCAATATGAACTCAAACATTTCTCATCAAATTCTTCCACAACCAAATGATCTGAGATGCTTTCCACATGCATTTTATTGCTCTACACTGTTAAAAATAAAGGTTCCAAAAGGTTTATTTTATAGCGATGAAATGGAAGAACCATTTTTGGTTCACCAAAGAACCTTTCAGTGAACAGTTCAGAACAATAAAAGTAGACACTTAACAGTTTCGATTGATGTATAACACTTATTTGTGTAACCAAAATCAACAGAGTATTTTTAGTGTCTTTTGCACTGATCTTAAAAAAACCGAGCTGGTATCGCCGGCGATACATTCGACCCCAGGGAGTTAATAGAACCATTATTTTCTTATTGTAAACTAAATTTTAAAAATCTAAAGAACTGTTTTCTGCTATAGAGAACCTTTTGTGCATTGGAAAGTTTCCATGGATGTTAAAGGTTCTTCATGGAACCATCAATGCCAATAAAGGACCTTTATTTTTATGACAATTTATTTATTTTTGTCTAGAACTACTTTGCAAGTTGGACTTTTTTGAAAATTATAACAAGAATCCATGCTAAACCACATATACTTCCTAAAGCATCATGTCCTAATTTCTCTTTGTGCATTAATTTGTATGAGATTTTGTTTGTGATTTTGGAAAAAATAATGCATTCTTGCTCAAATAAAGCACTCAAATGCCAAACAAAGAAATACTGAACCTTTAGTGGGTTCACAATTTCTTTAAACAGATAAATTAGCACGTAATGTAAGATTCACGTTTTGCTGTGAATGAGAAACCTCGCACCAAATGTTTCATTTTACATAGTGAAGAAGAGTGCACGTCGCGCACTGGGAGCTCTTAGTATGCCTCATCTGCGCGCAAAGCGGGGCTGCCCTACTTCTGAGAGCACACACAAAAATACGAGATGATACACAAGTGGGAGTGACCACGGTACATCTAGCATCCTTTTTATTGTCACGAAGCAGAAAAGCACAACGCATGAGAAATAGAACAAGAGAGATGTGTCAACATCAGATTGGTCTGAATGACATCTGACAGCATGCATTGATGGAAATCAGTTGCAATCATAGTGTGGCTTAATATAATGTGGGACACAAATAGCCTTGTGTTCATGCAACAGAACAAATTTGATGTTTATATTTTAAGTAAACAATAATGTCTATCTATTATAAATCTAAATAAATGCTAACCAGGTGCACAGGGTGAGCCAGCACAAAAACACAATGCATTAATGTAGTACATGAGAAATAGACCATGTTATTCGAAAAAAGAATGGCAGAGGTAGGTTTGAATGGCATCTGACAGCATGTACTGATGGGAATCAGTTGTAATAGTACTGACTGTGCTTAAAAACAGTGTGGTGGGGGGTGAGAGGATGAGAATACACAGTGAACATGATGAATATATCTGTGTGCAACAGAAACTGGATTTTTATATTTTCAGTAAACATTGATCTAGCATGTTTCCCTAAAATTGAGAGGTAGATTAGATTGCCATCTAACAGCATGCAATGATGAAAATCTGTTAAAATCATATCCAGTGTGGTTTAATATTGCATAAGGGAGCACGATGAGTTAAAATTTAAGAACAGGGGTAGCATGCACAGTGTGTAAAGGACAAATGGCTGTGCAATCTTATGTTTATAAAGTATAAAGTCCAATGTGTAAACTTGTTTTTATCACATACCTTTCAAGAATGGTTAATCAGGTGCGCAACACAAACACATTAGCGTGTTGCATAAAAAAAAAAAAAAACAGACTGTGTATGTTACTTTTAAAAAGACTTTGGTTTGAATCCCATCAATGCATGCTGTCAGATGTCAATCTCTTGTAATCGTGCTGGCCGTCGCATATGAGAGACCAGAATGTGTGCAAAATAAGACCATGCTCCGTGCGTAAAGAACAAATAAATGCGCAACAGAATAAAATTTATGTTTAGAAGTAAGCGGCGGTGAACAACAACGAGGCAACATATTTTTAGCTCGTAATGCATAATATAACAGGTAATCCACGTGGCCAAAGCCCTCACCAGCCATTCAAAAGCATCATTACCTTTGTGCATGCCTGTGTAACGGTCCTTCAGGACAGTCAGTTCGTGGATCTTTCCAAACTGTTCGAAAAGAGGTTTGAGGTCCTTCTCCTCCAGGTTGCGCGGGATCTGTCCTACAAAGAGCTTGATGGCATCCTGGTCTTTCATGGTGCCGTTGTCGGGGTGGATGGAGATGGGCTCTGAGCCGTTCATGGGCTTGGGGAAGGTGATGTGCGCGTACTGGGGCTGGTGCGGGATCAGGAGCAGTGGTGCTGCTGCCTGGCTCGGTACCGCCCCCGGTCCAGAGAGGAGAAGGCTGGCGTGGGCAGGCTGAGGATGCTGCTGAGGATGCTGCTGCCTCCTCGCTTCAGTCTGGGTGAATCTAGCCATTCTGCGCGCAGCGGAGAGCGCGATAATAATAACAACATACACACGCACGCACACGCGCAGGGAGAGAGTACGCGCTCAGCTGGAAACGCGACGCTCACTTTCTATTCGACACAAGTCACGCTCGCACCCCTCGCACCTGACGGGAGGAGGAGGAGATGAGAGCCGTGCGCGGTCACGACTCATATGCGCGGGCCCGTAGCGCCACCTGCCGACCAATAGTCAACAGCAGATAGATAGATAGATTGGAACTATTTTCAATCAGAAATTGCTAGTAAATTTCAATATTTCACAATAATTGCAAAGAAATGTACTCCAACAATCTTTGTTGTATTTACAACTTGAAAAATCCCTTGGCTGTCCAAAATACAAAACAAAATAGAAAATAAACAAAATACATCAACTGGTCACTGGGGTTCCTCAGGGATCAGTTCTTAGACCCCTCTTCTTCTCCATATACACTAAGGCTACATCAGCATAGCAATAGTAGGAAAACCCATGTGTCTGTATAATGGGGGCCCATTATACAGGCACATGATTTTTTCCTACTATTGCTATTTTCCTGTAGGCTATTCCTTATACAGACACATGGTTTTTCCTACTATTGCTATGCTGATGACACACAGCTCCATATTTAATTTCAACCAGATGATCCAACAGTAGCTGCATGGATCCCAGGCTGCCTGGTGGACATCTCGGCATGGATGAAAGAACATCACCTACATCTCAACCTGGCAAAGACTGAGCTTCTCGTCTTCCCTGCCACTCTGACTCTACAGTATGATTTCACCATCCAGCTAGGATCATCCAGTTCAGTCAGGAACCTTAGTGTAATCTTTGATGACCATGATTCAGAATGCAGCAGCACAACTGGTTTTCAATGAGCCCAAAAGGGCCCATGGCTACCGTTTGCAGCTCACATCAAGTTCAAGACACTGATGCTTGTACATAAACCTGCCACGGGCTCAGCACCCTCCTACTTCCACTCACTCTTCTCCAGAAGCCTGGGAACTACAAGTGAGCGATGCCTTGTGATACCATCACAGAGAGGCACAATATCACTTTCCAGAACATTTTCGCTCACCGTTCCTGGCTGGTGGAATGATCTTCCCACTCCCATCCATATATATCACATTTGCTTTCTCTATTCTTTAATCCCTGTCTAGCTTGTAATAATATTACAAGCACTTCCTGTGTTTATTTGCCTCTTTATAATGAATCATGTGTCGTTGGCTATTCCTCAATTGTAAGTTGCTAAATGAATGTAAAAAAAAAAAAAAAAAAAAAAAAACCAACGACAACAACAACTTGAACAGCAGTTTCATATCTCTTATGAGGTCATTACATGTTTCCATATATGTTTAGCAGGGTAAATTATAAAGTTTAAGCTTTGTTCAAGTTCAGATATCAACTGGGGGTAAATTGTCCTCTTTAAAATGATCCTAATATGAAATCACATATGACAAAGTGACAACATCTCTTTGGAACAAGGCTCTTGTGGATCTATTATGAGGATGGAAAGGAAAATAAGTTTCACCTCACCTACTGTAGCTGATCCTCCACCTGCACGCAAACGAACTGACGTAATCGAGGATGTACACAGCACAACTATGGCAAGCCGTTTTAGCATTTAAAACGTTGTTTTGACTATCCATTAATATAATTTCGGATATTCACAATTGTAATTCCAGATATCTCTATTACAATTATGAACATTCGTAATTGGAATTAAGATATCTACAATGTGATTATGACTAGACATTATATGAATTGACGACATCTACAATGTCATTTTGACTAGTCATAATACACATTCCAGATATCTACAATGCTATTACGACTAGTCACAATCCTCCATTGACTTCCATTGAAACATATTTGCAGATATCTTCAAATGAGTTTTGACTAGTCGTAATTCCAATTAAAGATACATTTAAATATGATTTGCCTAGTTAAAATTCTAATTAGAGATATCTCAAATTACAATTTGACTAGTCGTAATTCAATTAGAGATATCTTCAAATGAGTTTTGACTAGTTGTAATCCCAATTCAAGATATCTTTAAATCTGATTTGACTAGTCAAAATACAATTGAAGATATCTTTGATTCAAAATTTTTAAAGATATCCAAAATACATTTGTAGATATCTGCAATTCATTTATGACTAGTCAAATTACAGTTGTAGATATCTTGAATTGGAATTACGACTAGTCAAAACCCATTTAAAGATATCTGCAATTGAATTATGGATATCCCATTCAGATTTTTGACTAGGATGAACTATATTTGGAGATATCTGCATTAAGCTTTGTGACTAGGCGAAATTGCAGTGTAGATATCTGGAATTAACAATTTGACTAGTCAAAATTCCTTTATAGATATCTGCAATGTGCATGCAAATACACCTTTGTTGAGCCCCACCTTAAACATTTTATTTAACCAATCCTAGCTTGGAAACTGTTGTCATCCGCAGTTTTGTCTAAGAGTTGTATAATAAAGGTCCTGCATCTTTGGGTGATTTTAAACAGTTTTATACAGAAGTAATTGAAAAGTATGGAAATAAAAATGTAGCTGCAGTATATGTAAAAGTGGTATGCTATAGAGAGAGGACTTAAATAGGCTTTTGTCCTGTTTTATATGGTAATGTTGAGACGTGTGTGCTGTGGATTAAATTTTGTTAGCCTTTATTTCCAATCGAACACACGTATAAGCCTCATCAGCCGTCGCAACATTTGCTATAATGTTAAAAGAATCGGAGTGTCACCTTGTTGGCAGAGGCTACTAAAACTATCCTCCCACCAACGTGTGATTGGCAAGTCAACACTGCAAAACAATGCCCAAATAATATCAGTTACAGTGGAGTAGCGGTTAATGTGCATGCTTTTTGACGCGATCGACCCGAGTTCGCATCCGCCTTTTGCCGAACTTTTTTTTCTCCCTTTTCAAATCTCATATCGTATCGGAAAGGCATTTTCAATAAAAATTAAGACAATAATTCAAAAGTTGAAAAGAAATATTGGGTAGGGTTAGGGTAGGTGTAGGGAGTGCTTTATTGTCCTAATAAGGTGGCATCCATTTAAAAGTTTGAATTCAAATTATAATTCACACTCAATACGTTATTATTGCCTACTGTTTTATAATGTACTACAATACTGAGGTGCAGATAATTGCCACTATTTGAAATAAGTAGCAGAAATAGCAGAAAATCTTGCTATTTTAAAATAGTGTAAATAGAATCTATAGCTATTTACACTTAGTGCAAATAGCCACTGCCATTTATTTATTATATATTTAGACATAATGAAAAACAATGGAATTATACAAAAAAAAAATACATGAAAAATAGTAGTAGTACATCAGATGCAGTCAAGAAAGGTGAAGGCTGATTTTAAAAAGATTACAATTTAATAAAAGTTTAACTGACATTGATGACATTTATAAATATGTAGGTTACGTTACTTTGTGTATGAGCTCAGGTTCACTTGTGTCATTATGGCAGCTTGTTTCGCAGCAAAACGGACCAAATGCTGTGTAATGTTCAATAAAGCCAGAAAACCGCAAACTGCTCGTCTGAATTTATTTATTATTTAGACATAATGAAAAATAATGGAATTCTACAAAAAAAAAAAAAACATGAAAAATAGTACAAATAAATGCATGACAGACAAGAATAATGCCTCATAATCAGATGCAGTCAAAAAAGGTGAAGGCTGATTTTAAAAAAGATTACAATTTAATAAAAGTTTATCTGCCATTGATGACATTTATTAGTATGTTACATTACGTTGTGTATGAATTTAGGTTCACTTGTGTCATATGGCAGCTTGTTTCCACCATTGAATTAAAAATAAAGGTAATTTGCAGCTTTTTATCTTACCATTCATTCTGACTTTTTTTCTCAGAATTGCGAGATATAAACAATGTGAGTTATAAATTTTATAATTGTGAAATAAAAAGTTGCTATTTATTTATTTAGTTAGTTAGTTAATTAGTTAGTTAGTGAGTGGCGGAAACGAGCTTCCATAGGAAATAGCCCACAAGCTGGGAGTATTGTATTGTATTATAGCAAGAGATCCATGATAATGATATTCTGCTGTGTTCAGTGATGGTTGCCAATGTATTCTTTTAGGCAGCGGCTATTTACGGCTATTTTTTATTTTATATAAGTATAAATAGCAATTAAATTATATTTACACTAAGTGCAAATAGCAATAGATTATATGTACACTATGTTAAAATAGCAAGATTTTCTGCTTGCTATAAATTTTTAAATGGATGCCACCTGGGAAGTCGTGGCCTAATGGTTAGGGAGTTGGGCTTGTAACCTGAAGGTTGCCGGTTCGATTCTCGCACCGGCAGGAATTGAAGGTGGGGATTGTGAATTAACAGCACTCTCTCTGCCTTCGATACCATGACTGAGGTGCCCTTGAGCAAGGTACCGAACCCCCAATTGCTCCCTGGGCGCTGGAGCAATGGTTGCCCACTGCTCCGGGTGTGTGTTCACGGTGTGTGTGTGCGCGTGTTTGTTCACTATTCACTGCTGTGTGTGTGCACTTGGATGGGTTAAATGCAGAGCACCAATTTCGAGTATGGGTCACCATACTTGACAATACGTCACGACTTTCACTTTCACCTTGGGACAATAAAGCCCTCCCTACACCTATAACCCTACCCAATATTTCTTTTCAACTTTTGAATTATTTCCTTAATTTTTATTGAAAAGAAATGCCTTTCCGATATGATATTAGATTTGAAAAGGGAGAGAAAATGTTCGGCAAAAGGCGAACACGAACTCGGGTCGATCGCGTCAAAAAGCACACACTACAACCGCTACTCCACTGAACCTGATGGTGATGAAGTGTCGTTTTGCAGTGTTGACTATCCCAATTACACGTTGGTGGGTGGATACTGTAAATAGCCTCTGCCAACAAGGCAGGCTATTTGCATTTAGTGTAAATAGACACTCCGTAACTGAATTCAGATGAGCAGTTTGCGGTTTTCTGCCTTTATTGAACATTACACTGCATTTGGTCTGTTTTGCAACATTTAAAATCACAGCACTATACATACATGCACGCTGGAGACCTTTTACCACATAAATCTGCATTCAGATTTATTTAATAATCCATGAAGCACTTCATCCATTGGCTTTTCTCTCCATGACAACAAAAGCAGACTTTTATTATGTTGTTAGCAGTTAGCAGAGTAGGCGGGGAGGAGCTGAGTAAATTTATTCTGACGTCACACAACAGCAATTCGACTAGGAGCAATTGCAATTCAGATATCTTAAACTATAATTGTGACTAGTCGAAATTGAATTAGAGATATCTCTAATTACATTTGCGGATGTATGACGCCTCTATTGAAGATATCTATAAAGTAATTACAGACATCTTAAATTGAGTTTTGACTAGTCATAAAGTATTTAGAGATATCGCTAATTCAATTATTTACTAGTGCAATTACAATTGCAGATATCTCTAATTGTCATTGTGACTAGTCGAATTATAATTATGACTATCCAAATTACAATTGTGACTATCCGAAATTATATTTATGGATAGTCAAAACAACGTTTTAAATGCTAAAATGGCTTGCCATAGTACAACTCCACGTAGTACACACATTCTTCACGTCACACGGAGGACCAGCAACACACAAAACCGATAAAACGGAATATCAGAAACTCTTGCTTTGACTGACTAACTTAAACTTACCTTTTAGGCAGAAAGTGAGTCATGTCGGTGAATTACGCCGCAGGACTTTCTCCATATGCGGATAAGGGCATCTGCGGCCTCCCGGAGGTGATGTTTACATTTGTTGCAGTTAGCCGGCTAGCTAGAATTAGCTTCATTCAGTGCACATTTGCTCTACGAAATGTAACGTACTGTTATTCTGTATGCAAAGCTATTTCAGTCTCTAGATATACGTGTGTAAAGAATATAACAGCTGTACGCTTCATATCGCTATCGCTAATAAATCTGAACAAAAACATTGACGTTAGGCAGTTACTGAATTAATATGATAATAATAAAAACATGAGGTCTTTGTTACTTTGATTTTACCACAGTGAAGGAAGAAACGATATTAATATGATAAATGTCTGCTGTGGTTAATAAATAATTGATTTTGTTTTTTAATTAGAATCGCATTTTTTCCCGCCAGGTAACAGTTCACTACCACAACTGTAAGGCAGTTTATGGTTGCCAAGCAACCCACCGCGTTAATAATTAGCCAAATGAGCTGTTATCGAATAATATCAACAACAACACAATAATAATATACGGTTATATCGGCTGCTCATCCAATTGTGTATTAATCGCGATTAATCAATTTTACACTAAAATAATGTATTTAAGTCTTATCTCAAAACAAAGATTATTGGTGGTTGCTATTATGTATAGATAGATCACAATGTATTAAAAACAAAAACAATGGTGGATTCACAAAAACTATTAAGTTAGTATAAGTTCAACAAGATGCAAGCAGTTCAGCTAAATACATGTTTGCTAGTATGTGTAAAAAGTCACATATACAATATAAATACTGCACTGTCATATGAAAAAAAAAAAAAAAAAAAAAAAGGAATTTGAAACAGTTTGTGACTTTGTGTACATTTGTTTGTGTGACCAACTTACTAGTGTGACAGCAGTTGGGCTGTTTGCAGTGCAGGTCATGAGTCTAAAGTGTGTGTGTGTGTGTGTGTGTGTGCGTTTGCAGGAGTTTGACAGCCCAGAGGAGCTGAAGACTAAAGTGGAGACACTGGCCCAGTGGATAAAGGAGTCACAGTATATGGTGGTGCATTCAGGAGCTGGAATCAGCACGTCCACAGGCATCCCGGACTTCAGGTACTGCAGACAGTCTTTTCACTGATCAGTATATATTAGCATTATTGATATACTATTAGAATTTTTAATATTTAGATTTTTTACAATATTGTTTTTATATTTTCCTTTTTCATTTTAAATTTAAAGTTAAAATGAAATAATTTTATTGTCTTTTTTTTCTTTTTCTTTTTATTAGTTTTTTGTTTGTTTGTTAAAGAGGTCATCGGATGCAACATGCACTTTTACAAGTTGTTTGAAATGTGTGTTGGCAGTGTGTGTACACAACCACCCAGTGTTTTATTTTTAATCTCTTTAAATCATTTCCCCTTTCTCATATCAAGCCATTCTCAGATACCTGTCTGTAGTTCACTGACAAGCTACGCAATATCACGTTCATTATCGCAGGCGATTCAGCTGCAATTATGAGCGCGAATTGCATAGCTTGTCAGTGAACTACGGCTCTGTGTATTAAATGCCGCTCTATTTGAAAACAGGTGATGGAGATTTACGACTAATCACAGAACCGGCTTTACTGACTAGATGCGCATGAATATCATGTTCGATATATCGCCCAGCCCTAGTCTCATGAGAACGGCTGGGCGGGGTGAGCAGAACTCATTAGCATTTAAAGGAACATGCACTCAAACGGGTTGCTGAAAACAGAGCTGTTTTTGACTAGGTAAAAAGGGTGTTGTTTTACACTACCATTGAGAAATTTTAACCAAAGTATGTTATAGACTTTTCATTAAGACCCTAAAGAATCATATCAACTTGTGGAAAATGGGCATCTGATGACCCCTTTAATATGTCTATGTAGTTTTTATCAAGTATTAGTTTTGGTTTAGTTTAGTCAGTTTATTTGGTTTGTAATTTTAGTACTTAAAGGCCCCCTGTAGTCAAAAAACTCATCTTTGTACATCAAAATTACATATTTAAATGTTTTTTTTTCTTGTGAAAATAATTTTCTCATGCCTTTAAATAGCTTGAATGTAACTCTACACCCTTGCCTCATTTACTCTATGTGGATCTACGAATATGCAAATTAGCTGATTCCTGATTCACAGATAATGACTGATACAACTATGTTTTTACTAGTTTACTAAAGTTACTTACTTGACAAGGTTGTGTCCTCATAATGCCTTTAAGACTGAATGCAGCCGTTTGTGATTCCAATTCGCGCCCGTGAGCATACGCGTGTGAAGTGCAGACGCCGATGTGGGAGAGGTGGGTCTGACTCTGGGCTACTTTTCCACTGTTGCCGCGGGTTATTATTCAAGTTAGCGGTTCTAAATTCACGTTAAACTTCATGGGCTTCATGGGTTTTTTGCTATATTTTATTTATTTTTGGTTTTGTGCTGGTCCTATTGGTATATTTTGCATGCGATCTCTAAGCTATGATCTATATGCGTGCCGCGTTTGCATAAATGGAGAGAGGGATATGCTAATGATAGGAATATATCCCTTGACGTGATTGGTTACTGAATTTTGTGACGTAGCTAACCGAGGGCTGTTTCAAACCGCGTTTCTGGGACAGCCTTTGGGAAACTACAGTTTTAAGGAGAAAATACTCAGCAATGGTGTTGATGAATGGATTGGCACATGGTTTGTTTAAAAGCAAATTAAAAACACCACATAAACAAATAAACAACATAAAAAACTTGATTTTCACTACAGGGGGACTTAAAACAAATGAAAATAAGAAATTATGCTTCGGCAGCTAGCTGATATAAAATACATTCAAGTTATTATATTTCATTGTATTTCAGTTAATGTTTATTTTATTTCAAGTAATTAAAATATATATATATATATATATATATATATATATATATATATATATATATATATATATATATATATATAATATTAGTTTTAGGTTAAGTTAATAATAATAACCCTAGCTTGAATGCATCAAACATTCCTGCATTATTGTCAAATCTAACAAACAAAGAAGCTAGTATAGACTGTTCTTGTTGTTCATCTGTGTTATGGTAGATGGCGCTCCCAACTGCTATTTTAAATGCATGAAAGAGGATGCTGACTGACTCTTAAGCACCAAAATGTACAAAAAGCACCATGAATGTAGTCAGTGTCCGTTTTTTTGCTTTACACAAAATCATCTGAAGGCATACAGTAGCTTTCTGTGAAATGTCCAACTATTTACTGGAAAGCTTGTCATCTTCGTTAGCTTTTAAGTCTCATTTATGTTCATAATACACATAATAACTTCATAAGGGCAATGCACTTTTCCACTTATGAAATGTTCACTGTCCCTTTAAAGTCAAGACTAAGAGTAAAATATTTATAGATATTTTCTATGAAATGCCATCAACAGAGCTATAATTTTTCTTAAAACCAATGGCCAGAGATACATTTATATTTTCCACCCACATTCCTAATCTTCTGGCAGCCCATAGAAGGAAACTGGGATAATCCTGTAGATTTAATCCACCAGAAATAACCAAAACCATGCTTTTAAAACCAGAAACAGAGCTTTGGTTTGCTTCCATATTTATTTGCATGTTGGTTCGGTTTGTGTTTGCTCTTTTTTTATTTTCTTAGTTTTTTGTTTACTGTACATATACAACCCACTTGTGCATTAGTTATTAAAAATACCCCACTGATTTTACTGAAGTCCCTGAACTCCCACATTAATATGGCTTCATAGTGGATCAAATTAGCATGGGTTAAGAAATACTGACATGTTATGCTGGTCCGCCAGAATCACAGAAACTACAGAGAGCTGTCACTAGAGGGAGATATGGAGCTTTAGGAACAATAACAGCTGAAAATGCCATTCATATTTAAGACTGTGCTTGGAATAATACATGCTGCATACTGCCCACAGTTTTTAGGAATATGAAACAGTCATTTGCAACAATGAATGTTTCGATCTTTTGTATACTTCACATTTTGTTAAAGGTGTAGCAACTGATCCCGGTGTTCCATGCATACTAAACTTTTTTAATCTAGTTGCCATTATTTCTCATTTTCATTTAATTTACTGAAAATAAAATGAAAATTATACATAAAAAAAAAAAAATAAAACTCAAAAGAAAAATCTAAAAAATAAAATAGAAATATAATTAATGGATTATTTATTTGTTTGTAATTAATATAAATAAAAATTATATATACTTTTAATTATATATATAATTATAATTGCTAAACAATTACTAAATTACTTTTAAATTACTAAAACTTTATTATTAAAATGAAAACAATACAAAAATAAAAAACAATTCAAACTATGAATAAAATTCTAATAGTATTTAAATTATACTAAAAACATTGTTAGTATACTAGCATACTATGTCATTCAGCCATTCGGCAAGATGCATACTTCGATTTTGTTCTCGTGATGACTTCGGCATCACAAAGCCGAATGGAGAAAGAAAAATCATTCATTTGAAAGTAAGCTCTGATAACCTTTTCCGCATCTGATAAAAGAATAAATGAATGGTAATTCTGGTCTCAGTATTTTCTCTAAGCTCTGAATAAAGCTTATAGCTATTTGCTCTAGCACTTCCTTTCTATCTTATATTGAATCTCCCTGTTTATGCCATGTAATTGATCAGTTATGGCTGATGTAAAGATGAGCACTGCTTGCTTTATCGTATTATTGATTTACATGCCTTCAGGTTGTTGCGAGCCTATGGAAGCATTGTCTCCAAATATCTGATTGGACCCATTTCTTAAGTACTTATCATTAGAAGACCTGATCCTCATTGAGTTAGATGGTGAAGCTGACATATTTTACATATTCTGTACTAATATTTGGGTGACTCTGTGGATGAACTTGCAGGTGCTTCCTTCAAAAAGTTTTATTTCATTTTGTTTTTCATATTTTATATATTATTTTATTACTATTATTATGTATTCCATATGTCATATAATATTTGCATACATGTATTTTAGTTACTTGTTATTTTAGTATTTCCAGTTAAACTATATATAAAATTAGAAATTTTGCCTTAGCAACTAGCTTATGTTAAATAATGTTTATTTTTTCATATTTTTATTTGTTCATTTTTTTTTTTCAAGCATTATTTTCAAAAAAAAGTTATTTATTAGAACAGTGAGTACTATAGTGTTATTCTCAACTTCAAGATAAGAGCGCACGCGTATGTGTGTGTGTGTATGTACTGGTATATATGGTTTATGAGGACACAAATGTGTATAATGACATGGGTACTACAACGTTAACATGGTTTATGAGGACACTTCCTGTGTCCCCGTAAAATAAAAGGCTTTAGAAACATACAAAACGGTGTTTTATGAAATTCAAAAATTGCCAGTAGTTTCCTGTAAGGGGTAGGTTTAGGTGTAGGGCTGGTGTAGGGCAATAGAAAATACAGTTTGTACAGTATAAAAACCATTACCCCTATGGAGAGTCCCCGTAAACCACAAATTCAAGTCTGTGTGTGTGTGTGCGTGTGTGTGTGTGTGTGTTTTTGCGGTGCTTTTCCACACTGCTGAGCCGAGTTGACCTCATTTCACTTTGGTTTACCTTCAGATTTGTGTTTGATGTACAAATTTTTAATGTTTCATGAATTTCAGTGCTGATTTAATTGGATTCACCTTCTGCTAGTTTGTCATTGTAATCGCTTAAAACCGTGTGCAGGGGGTTTAATTTTAAAGGGTGCTGATGTCACGTAGAGTGACGCCTGTTACATTAAATCTTCTTTCATCCGGCTGGTTTTCTTTTCTTCCCCTCTTTGTCATTCCATTGGCACATCTGACTCGTTATCTGAAGAAACGTGTGTGATAAGGTGGGCAGCTGCATTTTTTCCTCCTGTGTTCTCTCATATGAAATATTCATTAGATCACCTGTCTGTCAAATCTTGATTGACAGACTATTTTAGAGGTGAAGCTTCTATAGGTGCAAATAGGAGCTCAATCTCACTGTTAAGAGCATAACACTAAAGCAATAGTTCACCTAAAAAAATGAGTTCTCTCACCATTTTCTCACCTTCATGTCATCTGAACCAAATTAGATTTTTCTGTGGAATGCAAAAGGCGTTTGAAACTGATGAAATGTATAATTTTAATACACTGTAAGTCATATCTGCCATTTGCAGTTATTTAACATGTTTTTTCAATGAAACAAAACCATCTTAATGAGTGTGTACCATTATGCATGCTACCGTTAAAGAGTTCATAAAAAGCTCATAAGCTTTTTAAAATATTTTTTTAAAGAAGTCTCATACGCTTACCAAGGCTACATTTATTTGATCAAAAATACAGTAAACCTGTAATAATATTGTGAAATATTATTACATATAGAAAAAAAAATTTTTCTATTTGATTATATTTGAAAATATAATTTATTCCTGTAATGCGTTGTTGAATTTGAACAGTTGAATTTTCGGCATTCATTAATCAGTATTTATTTATTTATTTTTCTGATTTCATTTGAATGTTCTACTTTTAGTAATGTTGTCTTTTTGTTATTTTTATTTATTTATATTATTAAAATAAATTTATTTATTATTAAAATATTTTTAATATTTTATTTATTATTAGAATAAAATATGTAATAAATACATTTAGAGAACTAAATTTATTTAAATGTCTATATTGGTTTTATTAATTTTATTTCAGTTTTAATGATCCTTCAGAAATCATTCTAATTTCCTGATTTAATGCTCAATCACTTATTATCAAAAGAACAGCATTTATATGAAATGGATTTTTTTTTTTTTTTGGTAAAAATGCAAAAGACTTTACTGTCACTTTTGATCATTTTAATGCACACTTGCTTAATAAAAGTATTAATTTCTTTCATTTGAATGGTAGTGTGGGTTCAAAATGTTTGCAAGAAATAAACTGCATAAAATAAATGCATGTTTTATACTATGCTTTTCACTAAGCACAAATAAAATAAAATGATTAAACATATTCTTTTGAAAAATGTAAAGAACAGTTTGGCATGATGTGAGGGTGAGTATAAAACTTGTGTTTATAGTTAAACTATTCTTTTAAAATTCATATAGACACTCACTCTGGTCCTGCTTCAAGGGAGCAGGTTGACACATTTTCATGGTTGAGTGTTTTAATATTCTACAGGCATATTCATCTAAACAGCAGTGCACTACAATCTCCTTTCAATTTCCCACATTGCACGGCTTGTTGGTGTGCTATGCAGTATTTCATAAGTGGAGATCTTACCTGGGACATACATAGTCTCGGGCCCAGATGGCGTGTACACGGCCTGTTTACTGACCGCCTGCGTATTGCACACAAAAATGTCAAGCGTTGAGCTCCAGTCTGATTGCTTGGCTTGACGCAATTTCCGAAAGTCAGAGTGCACAGGTTTATATCAGTGCACCGGGAAACAAACTTATCAGTTTGCTTGGGGAAGAACTAAACACTACAATTGTTATTTTGACATTGAATCTTTGAAAGACAGTCAAAAGTTTCATTTGAGACACTTAGTGAGCAAGCAGACCTTTGTTTTCATCCGATTTCAGATTTACCCACCTCCAAATGTCACATTAAGGAAAAGCTAACCGTGTTTGACAGTTAACGTGTCAGTCAGACACCCTCTTTCTGTCTAAGCAGGTGATTCTTGGCCAGAATAAGCTGCTGTGTGTACAAGACTTTGATCAATAGCCTAAAGTCTGGATGGGACTTATTTAGGGGTTTATGTAGTACTTGTAAGAGCTTATCCAAGTTTAGTAAGAACAGAAAACTTTTGATAAGTCGGGCAGGGAAAGCCGCTACATGTGTGTAACTAGGATGAAAAAGCAAACCGGATTTAAGCAGAATTGGCTGGTGTGTGTGTATGTATGTGTGTGTGTTAGTACAAATTCCCAAGTGCACAAGAGCAAGATTTCTGCCCGTTTAAGTGAACTTTTGAGTCGTCCCTCTTAGTGACTCCATCCGCAGTTATAAGAAAGTGTAGTGACCTCCTGCTGTTCTCCGTGATAACTAAAACCCTGTCTTTGTCATCCGAGATTCCCAGCAGTTCAGCAGTGCTCACTGAATCACAGAGGGAGAGGAGGATCTGACAGGAGATGAAGACTTGTGGGAATGGAGTCATTTTGTTCTTTCCTTCTGAAGTTCACTGGTTTCTTGCGCCAGAAATAGGTTTATATAATCATTTTCAAACCTAAAGCAACACAGGTATATGTACTATAATTCTGGAACAGTTTACATTTATGCATTTATTGGACATTTTTATCCAAATTGTCATGCATTGCATTTTAAAGTATGCATTTTATAATTTCATTTCACTGGGAATCGATTGGCTGTTTAGTATATAGTATCTATACACACTGGTGTTCAAAAGCTTGTGGTTTGTAAGATTTTTTAAATATAAAAAGTCTCTTCTGTTCACCAAGGTTGTATTTATTTGTTCAAAAATACAAAAAAAAAAAAAAATCTTGTTAAATATTATTACAATTTAAAATAGCTGTTTTCTATTTAAATATATATTAAAATGTGATTTATTCCAGTGATCAAAGCTGAATTTTCAGCATCATTACTCCAGTCTTCAGTGTCACATGATCCTTCAGAAATCATTCTAATATGCTGATTTTGGTCCACAAGAAACATTTTTGATTATTATCAATGTTGAAAACAGTTGTGCTGCTTTAAATGTTTGTGGAAACTCTAGTAACTTTTTTAAGGATTCTTTGATGAATAGAAAGTTGCCCATTTATTTAAAGATGACATATCATGAAAATCTGACTTTTCCAGGTTTTAAGTGCTATAATCAGGTCCCTGGTGCATCTACCAACCAAGGAAACGTGAAAAAAGATTAACCCAGTAACTCTGTTTTGGTAAGCCCTTTTCTGCAAGCGTCTGCAAAAACGAGCACGTCTGATCTCGCTCCCCTAGTGACGTTGCAAAGGGATCTCATTATAATATTACTGCCCCTTAATCTGTAAGTTTCCACCCACGGCGCTGTCATTTTGATTTCATAAGCGACAACGGTGTACCAGTTCTAATGCCATGGCAAAAGTTTGAGCAAAACATGTCTTTAGCTGCACAGACGATCACAGAACACTATGTACAGTCGCAGCCTCAGAGGAGACAACAGAGCAGTGGATTAATTGATTTATTTACTGTATATTGCTGCTGCCACACAGATCTAAAATAAACATGTGATTTATTTCCCAGCTGTTTACCTTCACAGTCATTACCGATTGTTTTTGTAACTAACGTATTTTTAACGTAAACTTGTGTGTGAATGAGAACAGTACTCACATGCTATGACAGCCACTTTCTGTCCGTGTGCTTCGGATGTGTGCACTCAGAAAACCGTATATAACAAGTTTAAACTAATATGGTTTAAAATGCATGATTTCAACAAGATAAACATGATAATCAGAACCAAAACAGATGTTTTTAGCAGGTACCAGCTGTATTGACACAGCTCTTCTGGAAAAGGGGGCGGGGAGCATATGATGCAAACCTTTAAATGGTAACATACATGTACTTCTACATTGCAAATATGCTTATTTGCATGTTAATATCATTGTGCACAGATTTCAGAACTAGATCTTTTTGCAGTTTTGCTTCCTTTATAAATGATAGATTTTATCAATTTTATTATAGATTTTTTCATCCCTAGGATTTGAGTTTTGTAACTGATAATATGTTTTCACGGTACATCAAGCCCTATATTTCAAAAGATCAAGGAAGATTCGATTTTTCAGGATATGACCCAGAAAGACTCCTGACTGAAACTGAGGACAAGAGACTGCATTTCAGCCAAAGCATGTTTGTGATCTCTATGCTGTTTGTGTTCATCAGAGGTCCTAATGGAGTGTGGACGATGGAGGAGAGAGGCGAGACGCCTCACTTTAACACAACGTTTGAGGACGCGCGTCCCAGCCTGACTCACATGGCCCTGCTGCAGCTGCAGAGGACAGGACACCTCAAATACCTCATCAGCCAGAACGTAGACGGCCTTCACCTGCGCTCCGGCTTCCCCAGGTAATGATGGATATTACACACAAAAACATCCAGTCTGATTGGCTGGCTTCATGCCGTTCCCACGTATCTCATACAGCTTTGATTAAAGTTCTGACCTCTGTCCTGCGCGTGATGTCAAATGTGTCACGTTGATTAGCTCTTTTAATTTTCCCTTCCCGCAAGCAAATTCAATCAGCATGTCTTGTTCTAGACAAATGCCTTAAAGCTGTTAATGTTGAATTTAGCGTATTGACATCATGAATTGCACATTTTATTCAGGCAGACGTAATTAAAAGCCCTCAATCTTCTATTGTGTTGTATTTTTTTATTAATGTTTTGTATTTGAATCAAGGTTATTGTCGTGAAATAAAACTCTTTGTTACTTAAACATTAAATCATAAAAATGCACAGTAACTAACATAAAAAAAGGGCTAAACAACTTATCTTTCTTCAGTTTGTTGCCATGGAAATATGTCATTTTTGTTTAGTTTTAGTTAAAGTTCAAAAATAACAAACTGTATTACCTTAAAACTTTATTACATTAGTTTTAATTTGTCAGCAGAGCTGACAGAAACACACAAAAATTACCAGAACTTCAGTTAAAAGAAAAGTATAATAGTATATGAATAATACTAAAACAACACTGATTCGAAGGTAAACTGATAGAAATGGCAAAACTAATAGAATTGGCAAAACCACAAAAAAATCCTAAAAATTTAATTGTAAAGAACACTTAAAATATACATGTAAAACTAATTCAAAAATATTAATAAAAACTATAATAGTATATGAATAATACTAAAAAACAGTTGAATGTCAACTAATAGAAATGACATAACTAAAAAAAAAATAACAAAACACAAAAATTACTAAAATTTTAATTAAAATTAAAATTGAAAATATTAAAATAAAAAATAAAGTACTAACATAACTAAAACTTAATAAAATTGATTAAAAAATAAAAATAACTAACAAAAATGACAAACACAAAAATTACTAACACTTTATAAAAATCTAAAAATAAAAACTTATTTAAAAATATTAATAAAACTCTAAAAGTATATTAATTATACAACAATAACATTGATTTAAACTAATATAAACAACCCACAGTCGTTTGCACATATTTACGGAATTGTGTCATCATTTAATCATCCTTTCTTTAATTGCTTCTCTTGTTATTGATTTTGATTCATTACTTATTCTTCTCTTCTTATTGGGTTTGTTTCTTTCTCTCTGTATCTGCTAGGGATCGATTGTCAGAGCTGCATGGGAACATGTTTGTTGAAGAATGTGAAAAGTGTGGCAAGTATGTAATCGATCTCTCTGAACATGTTAATGAAGTCTGTCTGCACACGTCAAGAGCAGGACTAACCACATCTTCTGAAGTTGTTGAACAAGTACAAGACATTCAGGACTATTTTAAACTTGTTGCTGTGTTACTGGTTGCTAAGGGTAGGTAATGATGTAAAAAGACAGACTTTAAATGATTTATTTGACCAGCAACATAGTGGTGGAAACCTTCATTCAAACGTGCAGTTTGTTTCTGCAGTTTCAAATGACCTAAAAAAAAGGAACTTAAATCTAATTTATAGGTGAAGTATGCAATTTAGTATGTTTAAAATGTTCTCCTAGTTTAAAGCTAAATTCTGAATTCATTACAGGTTAAGCTCAGTCAAAAGCATTTGTGGATCATTACCACAAACATGATTTCCATTTGTCCCTGCTTAAAACAAAACAAAACAAAACAAAAAAATAAAAAATAAAAAGCAAAAATCTGACTTACAATGGTGCCAGTTTGTAAAGATTAAAATACATTTTTTCCTTATCAAAGCAGATTTGGAGAAATTTAGCATTCCATCACTTGCTCACCAATGAATCTTCTGCAATGAATGGGTGCCGTCAGAATGAGAGTCCAAACAGCTAATAAAAACATCACAATAATCCACAAGTAGTCTACACCACTCCACTCTATTAATTAACATCTTGTGAAGCCAAAAGCTGCATTTTTGTAAGGCCTTTTTAACTTCAGTCCATTGCTTCTGGCTTAAATACGTGTCCTCTTTCCAAACATGCATTTCTCCAGTGAAAAATCATCTCATCTGAATCAGGAGAGATATATGCACAGATCAAACACCGTTTACAAGCGAAAACAGTCTAAAACAGCTCTAAACAAATATGTGGGTGGATTTTGTTGTGAGAGACAATAAGAGATGGACTTTTTCACTGGAAGAAGTGTTATTATTAATGGACTGGAGTGGTATGGATTGCTTGTGGATTATTGTGATGTTTTTATCAGCTGTTTAGACTCTCATTCTGACGGCACCCATTCACTGCAGAGGATCCATTGGTGAGCAAGTGATGGAATGATAAATTTAGAATAGGTAAAAAAAATATATATATAGGTAAATAAAGAAAACAAATTCTATTTACAGAAAAGTCTTTAATGAATTTACAATCTCCAAAAACATACTGATTCAGGTTTACTTTTCTAGTGCACACTGCATGTTTGACATTGAACGTGCAGTATTGATTGTGTGTGTGCATCATAGCTCTGTGTCTAACAGATAAACCCTGTGAGAATGCTGAGCTATCGATCACACAAAAATCTCTATCAAAGGAGGCAACGGGTCGTGTGCAGGTACTGCCACTGTCATAGCGGATAAGCACTTGTGCCCTGTGCTGTTTCAGGCAATATGTTCGGGACACTGTAATTGGAGTGATGGGTCTGAAGCCAACCGGACGCTACTGCGATGTCACGCGCTCAAGAGGACTCCGATCTTGCAGGTGATTGCACCGTTTTAGAGGAATGGAGCGTAACAGGTCTATCATGATTTTCCATGATGGTGGGAGCCATAATTTCATGACTAGCACACAATTTATTAGGGAATTTATTATTTATTATATGTCTACAGTAAAAAATATATTATGTAGTCTCATATATCTCTTCCCAAGCTCTAACAACACACTACCGTTCAAAAGTTTGGCATCCATAAGATTTTTTTAATGTTTTTAAAGACATCTCTTCTGCTCAACAAGGCCACATTTATTTAATAAGCAGTAATATTGTGAAATATTAGTACAATTTAAAATAATTGTTTTCTATTGTAATATATTAAAAAAAAATGCTATTTATTTCCTGTGAATTTTATTCCTGTGAATATTTATTCCTGCTGAATTTTCAGCATCATTACTCCAGTCTTCAGTGTCACACGATCCTTCAGAAATCATTCTAATATTCTGATTTGCTGCTCAAGAAACATTTCTGATAATTATCCATGTAGAAAACAGTGGTTAAAGAAATACAAAGGTAGTAGCCTGCTAGTGTCTGTATGTGCTGAGGGCCCCTCAGGAGCCCTAGTGGTCAGCTCACACCGTTTGCATTGAGGGACCTGCTCAGTTGTCCTTGGCAGTCTCAGGCTGTGCTTCCTATGGGTTTAATGGCCCCTGGCTGTTTGAGGCCCCAGGGCACCAGCCCCTTCTCTTCATAATTCAGCCGTGAGCATCCTCTGACATTGCAGTAGGCAAGTGTTACGTCTTCTGGGGCCAGATTCACAAAAATCTTATGGATGAAGTTTTTATGATAAATTTCTTAATAGTATAAGTAGTCCAGTGTGTGGGCGCTTTCATACATGCAGTATGCTGTCAAAGATAATGTCATATTTATGGGTTAAGATTGAAAACGAGCTCATTTTTTTGAGTTGTTACTGAATTTCAAAGCAAAAAGTCGAGTCACACATAATCATTGTTTACATTATTGATCATTGGTGTCACTTCAGAAAACTTGTGCTTATACTTATTAATAATAAAATGTATTATAGTTCTAAGTTGTAATGCTTAATTACAACAATTTATATGAAATAGCCCAATCCATATAACATCTTACCTTTGTGGATTTAAGACAAGTTGACAGCTAAAGCCCTAACTTTCTAACTTTCTTTACAATGATTTTTAAGAAGATTCTTTTAAAGAATTCGATTTTATTTTATTTATTTTTTTTTGTCTTAACAGTTTTAAGACAAGAGATACTAGGGGTGTAACGGTACACAAATATATATATATTTTTTTAAATAGTGGTTTACTGAACAAGTTGCTCTTTAAATACATTCCGTTATAGTTAAAATTTTCTTAGTGATAAGGTTACAAATAGGCCTAACAACTTAACCCAAACTTAAATTTAAATAGATGATCAACACACAACTTAAAAAAAAAAAAAATTGTATGCAAACATGTAAATTGCACATAATGCAGTTTTTAAATTAACATAAATAATACAATTTCTAGGTTATTTATTAAAATATATTCAATTACACACTGGCTGTCATAGCATGTTTCATAACAGATTATTTTAAACATACATTAAATAATTAAGATTAACAGGTTTAGTAATGAGTATATGGTGTAATATTTTGCAAAATGCTCCTCTCTAGACTTCATTTTTCTAGTGAACCTACGAGCTGTGGACACTGATGACTTGCTGAGGTAAATGAAATGCTGTGTGACATTTTATTTCCACGCTGTTTTGTTGATGTCTTTCCGAGGTTGAAACACTGATTGAGCAATTACATGAGGCATGAGATATTCAGTCATGTTTATTCGCTTTAAAACTAGTAGGACAGATGAAGGAATGATTGCATTCACTCGCACTCTTCTCTGCACAAGTCTGCAGTGCATCACGGCTCAGACACGGGAACCGCTCGAGTCAATGCTTGTGTTGGGTTTATACCAGCACGTTTCTGATCCGTCCCAGAAGCGGCTCTCCAAGGCATTTATACAGCGATCTGTCATGCCACAAAGACGGTCAAAACACCATTTATTATTTGAATTTCCTGAAAAAAAAAAAATAATAATTCTGTATTCGTTCGGTACACGTGTACCGAACCGAAAGACCCATTTGGTACCGTTACACCCCTAAGAGATACAGTAAGAACGTTCTTAAGAAGCATTTTTGGGATACAAAATATTGTAAACTTTTTTTTTTTTTTTTTTTTTTTAAGTAAGAAAATAAGAAGAAAATATAAGTTAAGAAAAAATGTTATTCTTAAGATTATTTTCGTGAATCTGGCCCCTTGCTTAAAATATATTTTTGTATAGTGAAGTCACCAGTGATATTTCATATCATTAATATACTATTGTAGCTTTTGTAAATATTTTGCATGTTTTTATTTTTATATTTTCCATTTTAATTTTACTAAAGGTTTTATTAATTTTGTGTTTTTGTTGTTTTTATTAGTTTTTGTTCATTTTTATGTAGGTTTTAGTTATTTTAGTACATCAAGGTAAACTAATCTTAAAAAAGGACTAAACTTAAAATAGAATATAAAATAAGTAAATAGAATTAATAAAATGACATTTGTTGCCTTGGCAGTGAACTGAAATAAAATAAGCTTGAAGTTTTTCAAATATTTTATTTCAGTTCAGTTCAGTTTTTATTTCAAGTAACGAAAATATTTCAGTTATTTTTTTTAATGGTTTTAGGTTAATGATAACTCTGGTAATCACAAACCACTGTAAGTCACTAGTTAAAATAGTGTAAGAGAATAACATTTTTGATATTGACATTGATGCACGTTTCTTAAGTTGACATGCTGCCTTAAAATGCAATGTTTGTGGTGCATGACACTCACTAAAACAGTAAAACAAGAAGACGTCTGTCTGATGCATCTGCACATAAAACATTTAAAAATAGCAAGCACACACTCTGCGCATACGCCCCCTCAGATTTCTGTGCCTGTCATGAGCTGTTCTGTCTCATCACCAAGTGTGTGTTTGTGTTTTCCCTGCAGAGGGAAGCTGATCAGCACTATATTGGATTGGGAGGACTCACTGCCTGACAGAGACCTGAATAGAGCTAATGAAGCATGTCGGTAAGAAAGAGAAATATTTCGAGAATGAGAAGGTGTGTTGAACAATACAGGGAGAAGGCCATTATATAGTGAATCAAGAACGGTGCTCGTTGAGAACAAGACAAGTAGCAATTACAGGTCTAAAATAAGATTAGTGATTGACAGGTGAATTAAGGAAATGCAATTTAAAGGCAGTTACTAGCTTCACTATTATGAATACCTTTTATGTATAACTTTTGACCAGATGATTGCTGTGGTATTACAGTTACATAGAACTAAAACCATTAAAAGAAAAATTGATTACTTGAAATAAAATAATTAACTACACTAAAATAAAATGAAATATATATATATATATATATATATATATATATATATATATATATATAAAATAATTAAAAAGTTCAAAATTTGAAAAATATTAAAAGTGACATTGAAATTAAAATGGATTTTTTAAAAGGAATTTTACAGCATTTGCTAGAAATGATTTATCCATGCATCATTGTTTGTTGTAGCAAATAACAACGATCCAATTTCTGACAATTCTAAATTTCTTCTCATTCAAGAAACTGTTTTACTCAGATAACAGATAATCACAAAGAAAAGATGATTGCAATTTCAGTTTCATGCCAGTTTTAAAAAGTCCACAGGAATGTACAGAGCAGTAAGTTATGACTTTAGGTTAAGATATTGCAAAACTTCAATCAATTATGGACATAATTTATACAAATATGCTTCTGTAGGCCAAATGCTACTGTATATTCCAGCAATGATAGATTATAAACTTCATATCAGTACATAAGATTGATCTCACTTCCTGTACAGTGCTGTCGGCCATCGAGCTTGTTGATGTGTTGCATGCAAATGGTTTAGTTTATCAAAACACTTTTAATTACTTCTAGCTACTTCAGTTTCAAGTCAAATTAATAGATAAGAGTGCTCAGTCTTTATTATTGTATCAACAGCACCAGATCCAGCTTAATCATTTTTCAGCAAACGTACTGCAGTCTCACAAGACTCAGCACAGAGACACACACGCATACAAAACATCCCGCAACACCTGCTGCACATCTGACCCACGACTGTCCTCTGGGCTTCCACATGCTTTCAAAATCCACTGGAGCTTGAAAGAAAAGAAATGTGACCTTGGAAGTAGACTGTTCGAATGTGGGCACAACAGTTACAATTTGAGTCCCTCCAGTGATTTTATTGAATATGTTCAATCATTTGTTTAGCCTATCAGGAGTTCAGTTCAGGATACAGTACTACAAAGCTGCATGTGTCTTTCTGTAATATAACTGTTTTCAATTCAGTACAATTCAAAATTTCTTTATTGACCTGACTGTAAAAAATACAAATGTTTCCTAGTTTTACAAAAAGATACATGAGTTAAGAATGAGATTGAACATGTTAATAACAATGTTATTAAAGGAATAGCACACCCAAAAATGAAAATGTCCTCACCCTCAGGCCACCCAAGATGTAGATGAGATGCTTCTTCATCAGAACAGATTTGGAGAAATTTTGCATTACATCACTTGCTCACCAATGAATCTTCTGCAGTGAATGGGTGCCGTCAGAATGAAAGTCCAAACAGCTGATAAAAACAGTTCATAATCAAGTTCATAATAACGCATACTCCAGTAAAAAAGACATATTTGTTTAGAACTGTTTTGGCTTGTAAACGGTGCTTGGTTTGTGCATATTTCTCTCCTGATTCAAACGAGACCATTTTTTTCACTGGAGAAAGCAATATTATGGATAGAAGCAACAGTTTGAATTAAAAAACATCTTAAAGGTGCAGTAAGCCATTTCTGAGAAACGCTGTTGATATTTGAAATCACCAAAACAAACACGCCTCTATTTAAAAAGATCACACCCCTATCTTGATAGCTCTGCCCCCAAATTCACAAACATGCTGTGCAACACAGGCACCTCCCCCACCATGAGTGGACATGCCCCTTATTGCTGATTGGCTACAAGTGTGTTTTGGTGCTCGGTCTGATCCATTTTCAACAGCGTTTCAGAGCAGAAATCGCTTACTGCAGCTTTAATGATGGTATTTTTCCTTACAAACATGCGGATTTTCGCTTCACAGGACGTTAACTGATAGATCGTGATGTTTTTATCAGCTGTTTGGACTCTCATTCTGACGGCACCCATTCACTGCAGAGGATCCATTGGTGAGCAAGTGATGGAATGCTACATTTTTTCAGCTTCATACATCAGCTATGAAACTTTTTTTGCCTGCAGAATTTCTTTAAAATGTGACTGCACCACCTTTACAGATATGTCTTTTAAATGTGTTTTAGGTAAAAGCTTGTCTAAGCATGTAGTTTTCACAGTGGACACATGGTACTCGAGATTGATAGCGTGTTCAGGTGAAATCGGAACGGTGCCGATGAGTTTCCTATGACCACATGAGACCCGAAAACTAATCAAGCGCCTACAAGCTTCTATTCAGACTTAAAGAAGATTCGTAATTCTCACTTTTGCTGATTTTCGCTCTTTCAATTTTCTCTCTCATGGTTGGGGGTCACTTGTGATTTCTTTATAAGATAGGTTGTAGTTGTTTTTTGCCTGCTGCAATCATTCACTATGTCTGGATTTTGGATGTTGTGGTGAAAGGAAGGTTCAGCCAGTCTCTTTTCATCATGCATTTAGAAAGCTGTTCTTCATCCAGGTCATAGTAGTTCATGGGAAATTAATGGAGCTTTAGTGAACCAATATTCATTATGTTGTGTACAGGATCATTATCTCCTTATGTAAGCCTAATATTAATTAAACATAAGTATTGTACTGTTTCTTTTGAAGAGTGTACTTTAAAGTTAATGACGTTCAGGTAAAAAGAGACTTCAGACAAGCTTAGAAACAATGATGATAAAAAGCACAGAGCTTTTGTTACAGCTGAACTGTTACAGTTCATTTCAGGTCTGTGAATATCTTACAGCCTTTTCTCCACCACTGTTGTATGTTACTATTCTGTGTTTTCTGCAATTTCAGGATAGCAAACACACTTCAACACTTGTGAAGGGGGAAAAAAAATGGTCAACTAGCCATCCAACAACTGACTAGTCAACCATTTTGACCCATTCTGCTCATTTCAGAATTTTCTATATACAGTGGGTACGGAAAGTATTCAGACCCCCTTAAATTTTTCACTCTTTGTTATATTGCAGCCATTTGCTAAAATCATTTAAGTTCATTTTTTTTCCTCATTAATGTACACACAGCACCCCATATTGACAGAAAAACACAGAATTTTTGTCATTTTTGCAGATTTATTAAAAAAGAAAAACTGAAATTTCTTGATTTTTCTTTTGCCTTTGGGGTGAAGTGTGACATGTTCTTGACAGGTTTTGCATAATAATGATACAGATTTGCATCAGCAAAGGAACCATGCGATGATGAATGGAATCACGATGAAACTGGATCAACACAAAAGGATATTTGTGATGAATGGTTTATTTGTGGTATAATGAGCACCTGAAGTCATGAATTAAGCCTTTTATTGTTCCTGAAGCAGGAACAGACCGTTAAAAAGACTGTAGCTTGACATTTATGCGTGCATTAAGACTCAGATGGACTGCAGGTGAACAAACTGAGGCTGAGACTCATGTGAGCGGCACCTATTCACTGATTCTGAGAAAAGAACAGCAGACCCCAGTAGCTGTAATACTCCACGTCTCTTTTCACAGGCGAGCTGACTTGGCCTTGACGCTGGGAACATCTCTTCAAATTAAACCTAGCGGAGACCTTCCTCTTCTAACCAAACGCACGGGAGGGAAGCTGGTTATAGTCAACCTTCAGCCTACCAAACATGTGCGTCTCACCAACCTCAAAACACACATGAAAAAATCATTTTAATTCTAATTTAATTAAAACTAATACTTTTTTTTAAGAAAGGATGCTTTAAATTCCTCAAAAGTGACGGTATGAAGCAGCACAACTGTTTTCAACATAACTGATAATAATCAGAAATGTTTCTTGAGCAGCAAATCAGCATATTAGAATGATTCCTGATGGATCTTGTGACACTGAAGACTGGAGTTATGAGGCTGAAAATTCAGCTTTGCATCACAGAAATAAATTACATTTCACAATATATTACAATAGAAAACAATTATTATAAATTGTAGTAATGTTTCAACATTTTTACTGTATTTTTGATCAAATAAATGTAGCTTCGGTGAGCATAAGAGACTTGCAGAGTATTGCACATGACATGCATATATGACAAATATATATTTATCGTAACCACAAATAAGGAATTTCTTCCATAACATTGTCATCGTTTACTCATGCTCATGTTCCAAACCTGCATGAATTTCTTTCTTCTGTTGAACACAAAAGAAGATATTTTGAATAATGTAACTAAAATGTTTCTGGCCACATTGTTCTAATTTGTTCCCTCTTTTGATATAATTGAAACAAGGTTACAAAATAGTACAACGTGGCCATAATTTCCTAAAATAAGGGAACAAATTAGTACAACATGGCCACGATTTACTGAAACGAAGGAACAAATTATTAACAAAGGAATTAACCAAGCAGTTGCTGGTCCCTATTGACTTCCATAATGTGAAAACAATACTATAGAAGTCAATGGGGACTAGTAGCTCACTAAAGTCTTTTTCTTAGTCCTCACCCACACAAACATACACATGCTTACACCAACACAAATAGCAGTTTGAAATCTGTCAGCACGTGCGCTGTGAACACACTCAGATAAGCGTCTTTCAAAAGCACAGCTGCGCTAAATCCTGTCTGACCATTTGTGCTCATTATTAAAATAATTTTGATTAAGAAGCTTTGCAGCTTCATCAAAGAGTCGGGCTGGATTTTCTCTTAAGCTCGTATCGTTAGTCTGTCATTTCCTTTCTGATCTCATCATATGGCTGGAATGTTTTTTAATGGATTAATCCTATTAATTTTTAGACATGTTGTTATCTGCCCATGTTTGAGTCATGTTTCATCTGAAGGTTATTTTTGCTGCATTGCCTTATTGCTTTCACTTCCTGTCAACATCTCCGTTCCCAAATTGGATTTATTTTTTTTATAATTCTTGTCTGAAATTCAAAGCCTGACACATATGCAACATGAGTTATTCCACGTGTCAGATTTTTGGAGGGGGAGTTTATGGTATTATAGCGGCTTAACGTGTAAAGAAATAGAATTTGACATTTCTTGTGCAGTTTCGTTGTGTTGGTCGGTAATCTGTCTCTGCTGTGATTGATTAAAGTGTGCATTTATTCAAAGTAAATTAGTGTTTCACACAAACGGGCTAAAGAATGAAAAAATAGAAATGTTGGCGTGTAATTTTCAAGGAAAAGTTTGGGGTTAGTAAGAATTTGTACTGTTTTTGAAAGAAGTCTCTTGTGCCCACCAAGACTGCATTTATTTAATTAAAAATATGGTAAAAACTAATATTGTGATATATTGTGATATTATGTAATATTGTGAAATATTGTTACAATTTAAAATAGCTGTTTTTTATGTGAATAAGTTTTAAAATATAATTGATTGCTGTGAACAAAGCTGAATTTTCAGCATCATTATTCCAGTCTTCAGTGTCACATGATCCTTCAGAAATCATTCTAATACGCTGATTTGCTGCTCAAGAAACATTTCTGAATATTATCAGTGTTGAAAACAGTTGTGCTGCTACATATTTTTGTAAACACTGTGATAGTTTTCTTCTTCCAGGATAATTTAATGAATAGAAAGTTTAAAAGAACTTTTGTATCATTATAATGTCTTTTACTGTCACTTTGGATAGTAGTGTGCAGTAGTAGTGTGTGTAATTTTTCAGATTTATTAAAAACTGTTCTGTTTGTTCAGGGAATTTAGCATTTTAGTTTCATCACACTCTTAGTGTTAGATCACACATATTAAAACATAATTGACAAATTTATGCAACCCATATGACTTTCATCCTTCTGTTGGTCACAAAGATTGACAAAAAGCTTGGTGTATGATAAAGTCGTCATACATCTTATAATGTGATAGTTTTCACTGAATAATTGCTTATATTGTCATCCACAAAAAGCTATTGTAGTTTTTAAGTCATGCATATTTTATGATTTGTTTATGCCACTTTTTTTTTGTTTTTCTTAATGTGGGTTAATCATTATTTGTTCATTGTATGAAAAAGAAGTTGAGTAAAATAATTTTTAGTGAATTGTCACTTTAAAATTTCTCAGGTTGTTTTTACTTAACAGTGCTACTTGGTTTTTGTAGGACAAACACGCCCACCTGCGTATCCACGGCTATGTAGACGAGGTCATGGGTCAGCTGATGAAGCTGCTGGGATTGGAGGTTCCAGAGTGGGCGGGGCCAACGCTGTGTGAAAGCTCAGGTGGAGACCAGGACATCCTCCCATTCGGAGCCTGGAAAAAGGAAGTGAAGATTGAGCTGAAGATAGAGGAAAATAAACACTCTGTTCCAAAAAAACGAAAGAAGAAAGAGCACGATTGTGAGATAAACTGCAAGAAAGATGTTAAAGTAGAAGAAGAGCCAAAAGAAGAGGAAAAGGAAGCAGTGTTTAGTGACTCTCGACCAATCAAAATGCAGAAGTCATCCTGTGAGGCCCATCCTTCAAACGCCTCCTCTCACAATCCTACAAGTTCTTCTGCCGTAAATGAAACGGTCGCAGACACTGAACAGCCTTCTTCCTAGAGCCCTATCACAATCACAGAGAAACTGAATGACAGATCTCTCTCAGGAAGTGTGGTCACCGTATGCCCTGTGTTTACATCATCATGAGGAATGTCTGGACTCAAGCCTGTTAGATGAAGTGATGTCATCAGGCCGTGAGTGTGTACTGTTATAGCTAGTGAGTGGATAAATTAGGTTGATATTATTTCTATTTGCCAGCTGATCTGTGCAGTTATTCTGGATGGAGGTTTCGGTGAATCATGGTTTTTTTACTGTAAAAAAAAAAAAAAGATAAGATGATTTTTTTTTTTTCTAACCTCAAATAAATCATGTTTGTTAAAAAAAAAAAATTAAAAAAAGGTTCACTGCACAAAGCATGTCTGTCATATTTCATCCCGAAAATTTTTTTATATATATATATATATATATATATATATATATAATCGCATTATATTATTTTTACGATAGTACAACAAATACTACCATTATGTATAAATATTTACAGTTAAGCAATATATAATTATTTTAACAGTGATAATGACTTTTTTTACATGGGAAATTTTCTTAATTGTTATGCCACAATGAAAAAAAAAACATGACTTAATGGTCTTAAAAATATGCTTTAGTCTTTATGCAATATATTTTTAATGTTTTGTTTTAGTTTGGGGTGAAATATGACCCAGGGAAGCTTTGTGAGGTTCATCTTTTAAGGAAAAAAAAGTCAAATGTTGAATTTGCTTGAGCTGTTCATACTGATTGTGTAACATGTAATGCCTCGTAACGTCCACATCTGTAGCCACTAATTTCCCTTCAGTGATAAGACATATTATTTTGTTTCCGTCTTCAGCGGCATTGTGTAACTTTTTTTTCCTACTTTTTCATAAAGAATAAACTGTATATAAACAAGATGCTGAAACCGTCACTTTGTCAAGTTAAGTTATTTTAGGATGTAAAACTGTCATGTATCCTTGTATTCTGCCTTTTCCAAAGTACCTCTTTAGCCAAATTGGAAAAACAAGTATGAAAATGTAATGATAGATAGACATTTATAGAAAGAAAAAGGAAGAATTAAATATAGGCCTATAGAAACACATCTTTTATAGAAATTTATTTAAACACAAATTTGCGTGTTTGTGTGTATACGTGTGTATGCAATAAATTGTTAGCCATTTGTATAGCTTGTAGACTTGCTATTCAGAGCATTCCAAACAAGTTTACACAGGCCTATGCATTTGGTAGGCAGTTTTATGCACAAAAGTCACTAAAGGGGTTTCAATTTGCTCCTTTAGAAGGCAGCTATTTGCATACGGCACAGCCTCCTCTATCATCTCACTGAACGGAGCAATGCAGAAAATATCACTGCAGCAAAGCAATGAATTCTCCAGGTGAGCCTTTGAAAGTGCTCCATTAAACCGCCGAGGAGGCTGTTCGAGTCGGACAGTGACCGCCACAGCTGATGAGTGGGGACAGTACAAGTCAAGCATACATCAGCTGCCGCAGAGACTATTAACACGTCCCCGAGGTGCCATCAGGACTGTTTTGACAGGCCTCTAGTGATCCAGCCACTTCTGAAAGAAAAATTGAAAGCTCTGTCTAACCCTCCTGTGTCTGGCTGTTCAAAAACCGCTCATGCAAAAACGCCGAATAAAACAACAGAGGCACAGGGAAAGCTGGATAAACACGGAGCTCGTGTTCTGATCGCTCCGGGGACCAGAGATGTTCCGGTGAAGTCAGCAGACGCTTCTCTTATGATCAAAGATGAATGAAAGCTGGACTGAGAACTCCTAGAACAAAGTCCTGGTACGGGCTGAGCTGACCTGGATTCCTTCCAGAACCTCCGTTCACCGCATGAACCCTTGAAAGTCTGCAGAGATTCTTTCGACAGCACAGAGCCTTTAGTCAACAATAGCTCTGACAAATCCCTACAGAGACCTTGAAAAGAGGCATGTGCTGTCTAAGGAGAAGCCTCATCTAGTTTATCCACTATACAAATTGTCTAAACGAGCAGACATAGCAACAGCTGTGTCATCAAAATCGACCAAGTGATTGTCAACAGATCGATATTTGTGTATGCCAGCTGTTTTCTGCTGTGCTACAAAAAGCAAAAATTATTATAGTTCATACTGAGTTATCATATTTCATCCTGAAGCACAAATTTGTTTTGGAAGTGGGTGGTGGAGTGGTTTTATGCTTGAGGCTCAGAGCTGGTCTAAAGGCTGCAAATGCACTGCAAAAGTACTTTCTTCCTCAGTATTTTGTCTGTTAAACTTTCTTAAAGGAAAAGTTGTCCCAAATGAAAGATGTAGAAGAGTTTGTTTCTTCATCAGAACAGATTTGGAGAAATTAAGCAATACCAATGGATCCTCAGCAGTGAATGGGTGCCGTCAGAATGAGAGTCCAAACAGCTGATAAAAACATCACAATAATCCACAAGTAATCCAGTCTTAATTAATGTAATTAATGTCTTATGAAGACAAAAGCTGCATGTCCATCATTAAAACTTCAAACCATTGCTTTCTCAAGTGACAAAAAGTCATCTCGTCTGAATCAGGAAAGAAATATGCACAGATCACGCACCAGTTCTAAACAAATACATGGGTAGATTTTGATGTAAGATGAAAACAGGGGATGGACTTTTTCACTAAAGGAAGCGGTATTATGTATTGAGTTTTTTTTTTTTTTTTTTTTTTTTTTGGCCAGAAACAACATTTAATGATGGATTTCTTATAAACATGCAGCTTTTCACTTCACCAGACTCCAATTTTGATTCATGTTGCGTAAGGGTACAAACAGCACCTTAAACATCTCTTTTGCAGAATCTTGTACAGTGTGCCGCAGAAAATGACACTGTAAAAACTGCTTTAATGGAAGGCAACTGTTCTCTGATGGCAGACACCTGAATTGCCATGTTGCAGCTCAGACCACCTGCTGTTGAACAGTCAGACAGCTTGGATCATTTTCCAATCATTCCTGGCCCTCACATCCAGCACATCTCAATATGGACATCTCAGCTCCCCTCCGGGCTGTTCAAGCATCCTGTAGCCTCCGCAGCATACTAACACCTTCCAGCTTTATTACTCAACAACCTTGTCAAGAGCTCTCATGACCACCAGCAGAAAACTCTATATGACTTCTGCTTCTCAAACCTGCTCCCTCAAATTGGGATGAAAATTCAAGTCTCTTGTGAAATCTTTGTACTTCAGTTGGTTGCACCATTTGATATTAACAAAAGACTTTGCTTGCTTTTATTAATTTATGTTGTTTTGCAGTTTTATTTATGCAAATACTTTGGAAAACAAATGCATTGTCAATCAAAGTGCATTAAAAATGTTAAAATCTCCATTTTGTAAATGAACACTTAATCTCATACATAATATGACATTTATCTTAACCGATTCAGTAAGCAACCTTTAACCTCAAAGCAACATATTTGATACATGAATTTATAAGACTTCTAAATTATCAACATGATCTAATCTTTGCTGGAAAAAAAAAAAAAAAAAAAAAAAAAATATATATATATATATATATATATATATATATATACACAATACAGAATATACATAATTTTGAATGAATTTTATGTCTGTTTTACTTCTAGGCTATGGTAAGATCACATTGATTTACATTATAAGCAATACAATTTCACTTTAAGTTTTGGTCATATAAATAACAGCAGATTGCATATCAGCATATCATAATCATTTATTTAAGAGTAAGTAATAAATATTCGGAGCTATAACATGTATTTTTGTGGCGGAGTGACACACTGAACGCTGCGGGGCAGGTGAACCGTTTAAATGGATTTCGTGAAGAAAATAAGCTGCTAATGACTCGGCTCGGCTTTTGCATAATGCTCTTTCTTTTAAAATGTCAACGAGTGTAAATGTCAACATCATCATCACATATGAAAGACTGAAGTCTGTCAGGTCAAATATGAGTTCATTTATCACTGACTCTACCATTACTGATCACAGGCCTCATGTTTAGTTGATACGTGGGGTTACTGTATGCTTTAGCTAAATTTAATAGTAAATATAATATTGCTTCCATCACTGAAAATCAAGATTTCCAATTTGTAAATTGTCATGTAGTTCGAATAAAAAATTTACCCACGAGTCATCGCACGTTCCCGAGTAGCCTAGTTGGTCATATTAGCAAAATTTTGGCGAAATTAAGGGTAAAGTCTATTGTCTGCTGCAACATGCAACACATAAATTAAAAAATACATTTTTAATTTAAAATTATAATAAAAATGCAATAATTAAACCGTCCTACTGTGTTAAAATAAACACTGGGTACAGTTTTTGTGTTGGAATCAAACTGATGCACAATCGTTTCCACACAATTGTCCAAATATCTGCCAAATATCAGCACTATGAAAAAAAATGCAATAAAAGAAAACCTCTATAATATCTGACAGAGACAAAAAAAAAAAAAACTTACAACTTACATACTTCTTGTGATTATTGCTATTTACTTCCTCTGCCTTTTTGTTGTGTCTGCCTCTCCAACCTTTGTGAGGGAAAAATGGGTTGCTCACACTTCTTTTCAGAAGTGCAGCAATCTAACTGAGATATAAAAACATCCTTTGACCAAATTTTTGACTCTGGAACTCAGCTAGATAAAGAAACAGTGAATTTTCCTTGGATGATTCTGAAGACAAATAATCTTTCAGTCTAAAGTTCTCATGTATTTCATATTTTGGTGTTTGACAAGTTACAGTGAAGGTTTTCTGTTTTTATTTCACTTTCATTTCAATTTGCATGGAAACCAATAAGGGTCAATGGAGGGTCCTAACACAAAAGAAAGAAAAAAAAAATTGTACAGCCTTTCCAAAACACATTTATGTGTTGAAATTTTGCATGTATATTCATAAATGAGAACCATAAATATTCACAAAATGTCAAGAAAAAAGAATTTAACTATTATTTTGAGCAATTTGAAAATCAAGCTGATCCCAACACAACAGGAGGGTTCAATTAATTTACTAATTAAAATATTTTTAACTAAATCAATACATTTAATATTATTTATTTTGTATAATTTAGTATAATATTACACAACTATTAATAATATGCATGCATATTAATTTATACAAATATATATATAATGGACCCAATATACCCAATTATACCCAAAACCTCAAATTTGCATGACTGAAGTGTCGTCTAATTGATGATGTTACACCCCTGCTGAGTGTGTAGGGAACAATGAACACAGCTTCTGATTTCGGGATGTGGGTGTGTGACGTCACAGTCACATTGCAGCACTCGTGGAGATGTGCACTGAAGTGATAAACGTTCACTTTAGAACAAATGCAATGCAGTCTTTGAGTCAAAGCATAGCTTCCACTAATGAGCTGATTAGATTAGAGAAACACATCAAACGTGCATAAAAGTGGCTTCCAGGAGCGGCATAAAAAACACTGTGGTACGCTACAAAATAAATAGTCTGTAAATATAACAACAGCAACACAGGCTTCAGCAAAGCACCTCAGACGCCTCCCTGGCATATCCCATAATCCTTGGCTCGGATGCAGTCACAGTCATTCGCCCTCAGCAATAGCAAGACTCAGAATACCTTAAACCAATTTGGAAGCCACATCACTTTTGTTGTCGCCAAGCCGCCGTGAGCCATAAGTGTGGCCTTATCTCACGGCGAAACACCCTTCCTCTGCGTCACCGGGACTCTCTCCCTCTGACACGCGGGCCCCCTGGACAATTTAAACTTAATTGAAAAGGTTCACTGTAATTTGCAAATAGATGGCAGAGCAGGAAAACCAAATCAAAGCAACTGGTAAAACTATGAACAAAACAGTCTCTTGGGATTTTTTTCAAATGAATGACCTCTTCAGCAGAAGGGGTCTCTGTAGGGACTCTTGCGTTCCCATCTAGGTGTCTGCGCAAATGCTTACAGTGCAATTCTGGCTGCAGAAGATGAGATTGCAAGAACAGATCGCAAACACCAGATTACTGATCACCCGCACCTGCAGAGACTCATCAAGCTCCCTATATCTAAGCACTCCTCTCACTGCCTCACTGTCCGGTCTACCGTTCACTTCGCTGAACATTGCCTAACTCCTTACCAAAATACTTACCTGTGTGTACTTACCTCTAGATTCTCAGATGCGCCTTCAATCCAGTTCTCCATCGTTCCAGTCCGACTCCGATTAACCTGCAAAAGACAAAGCTTCAGTCATTCCAGCTAAGAAACCAAGAACTGTTATCAGTGCTCTATACTCGCCTCCTATCTGCTTCCACGATCCACTCCTGTATCTCAGTCAATAAACAAACCTGTTTGATCACTTACCTCTTGTCTCTGGCTTGTGTTGTGACAGATGATACCATTTTTTTTTTTCTTAGGCAATCTTTACATGAAAGACCTGAAATTCACAAAATTCTATAATCGTTTCAACAGTAAAGTTGCTTCAATTGTCTGTTCAGATGTTTATCCAACACTCCAGATATTATTGACTCATCATGTCATCTCATCTCATCTCGTCTATTAAAATTAGATTTTATTTAGCTGTTTACATCAGCCACAAGAAGAAAATGTATCTACATTGTCACCTGATGGCTTTCATGTTTTCAGATCAAGGTAGTTGTATCTTTAACACTCTGTCCTGGGTCATTCCTACTATTAAACTATCATTAAAAAAAGATGATGTAAAAAAAGATTTCTATTTCAAATAAATGCTGTTCTTTTGAACTTTCTATTTGACAGAGAATCCTGAAAAGGGTATCATGGTTATCACAAAAATATGAAGCAGCACAACTGTTCTCAACATTGATAATAATCAGAAATGTTTATTGAGCAGCAAATCAGCACATTAGAATGATTCCTGAAAGATCATGTGACACTGAAGACTGGATTCAGCTTTGCATCACAGGAATAAAAATCTCATGAAAGTGCGTATACGCCAAATAAAAATGAAAACTCGTGGTACTGATATGCAAAAAGATGCATATCATACGCAAAAACTGCATATCTTATGCACATTAACAAATTTCGTATCATATGCACGCGAAAACTACGTATTATATGCACACCTAACACGTTCATATCATATATACGCCAAAGTCCATTTTTGCATATCAATACCACGGGTTTTCGTTTTTATTTGGCGTACTATTGATACGCATTTCCATAAGACCGGGCTTAAATAAATGACATTTTACAATACATCCAAAAAGAACACCGCTATTTCATATTGTAGGCTAATACTTTTTCACAATATACTGTTTTTACTGTATTGTTTATCAAATAAATGCAGCCTTTGTGAGCATAAGATACTTCAAACAATTAAAATTCTTTTAGAATATTGTATAATATTTTTGTTTCCTCTGCGTCCTATAGGGCCAGTTCCACAATGGCATCATCTTCCTAGAAATTACATTTTGGTGGGAAAGCAACAGCATAAACATCAGTAAGTATTAGCAATGGACTGTAAAAGGACTTTTGCTTGTTGATGTTTTGTGGTGTCAGTTGGTTTTGGTCATTTTGAAACTTTCCATCCTGTTTGAATTCCATCCTGTTTCAATGTCAATCATTTTCTTAAGCTCTGACAACGTGAAAGGAAATTTGCAACCCCCTTTTTTTTATATAGTCTGGTGTATTTTGGAGTAAAAATTATATTTAATGGGAACAAATGTAGAGTGGGAAGGTTTGATGAGAGTTTATGTATAAATCAATCTAGATAAAATGAATAATCTGGATTAAGAAAGTAAATGGGATACAGTTTGATTTCATATTGACAGTAAGTTTAAGTACAACTTTTCCAAATGTGGTTTTGGAATTTAAAGTCAGTTTAACCATTGCAAATTATGCAGTGTGCATTACCATGATATGACTTTGCTAATTTGTTATGTCTGCTTTATTTTTGCTATCAATTCTACCTGGCGAAACCTACCAAATAGCAGAAAATGTTTTAGTTTCTCTAGTAAGCACACTTATAAATTCACAAACTGTCATATATATCATCCTGTTATAATCAGTATTCAAAAGTTACAGGATTCATTATCCGTCCATTTGATTCATTTCATGTTTAATATTCACTTGAGTTCCAAAGTGAAACTTTATGTCTGATTATTTTGTACTTTGTGCCCAATTATGAATTTATCATGCCGTAATGTGGATTTAAATTGCTCACACTGAGGCATAATTCTTTATGACAATTGACGCCACCAACAATGAACCCAATTTCCTTCTTTTCAAAGCTTCACATGCATTATCACATGT
>CM077234.1:33077774-33112774 GCA_039654775.1 Spinibarbus caldwelli | reverse complement strand
TCATTGATGCCAAAAGAACCATTATTTTTAAGAGTGTACACTTATGATTTTCTCATTTGTATATTTTTTCCCCAGTTGAATTTTAGGAAAAACATCTAAGAGCTTAGAGCCCCCAAAACACAGTTGTTATGAAAATGAATGGCCAAAATGCATTGGGTTTTCATTTTAGTTGAAAACAGTGTTGTGTAAATGCCCCCTAAGATAAAAAAAAAGGACTGAGATGTCCTTATGAGTTAAAAAAAGATGAACATCTAAAATATTTACATCACATCAGAATAATGTATGACTGATGCTGAAGCAGTCTGTGTCCAGTGAATGTCTGTCAGTCTGACCTCTCAACGTATTTTTCTGTCTGTATAATAACCTTGCCCGTCTTTACAGCCATTTTACATGTCTAATATTTTCCTCTCCACTCTTCTCCATTCAGCTCCTGTATACAGTGAGATTCGGTGAGCTGAAGCATTGTCATGACACGCATCTCCTGTCTTTGATGTGAGTGATCATGCGTCTTTCCTGCTCTGATCTTCCTTGCAGGACCTTTTAAACTCAGGAGATTAAAAAGTAAATATGCTTAAATGAACTAAAATTAATTAAAAATTAACTTTCCTCATTCTCATGTCAATCCATTACTGACTTAATTTTTTTTATTTATTTATTTTTTATTATTATTATTTTTTTTTTTGTCTGTGGAACATAAAAAATATTTTGAGAAAAGTTTATTTTTTTATTATCTAATTTTTGTCTTTACAATTAAAGTCAGATGGGTCCAATGTTTGAACCTCAACATTTTTCAAAATATCTTCCACAGAACAAAGAAAGTCATACAGGTTTGAAAAACCCAGGCTAATTGGAAAAATGTGCCTCTACCAAAATTTCATTTTATTTATTTATTTTTTTCCAAAACTCCAAAAACATACCTATACATACAATTCACTGCAGCTGAAATGAACTCTCATAGCAGTAAAACACCAATAACTGTTATTCCTTTCAATGCAAATTATGATACCAGGAAATAATCAATTAATGAAGACACACCGAAACACTTTCAATATAGTGCATGATTTGTAAATAACACTTTTTTAATATTTGCATCGCATATTTATCTTCATTTGCATGGCTTTTTCAGTGTAGTAAACTTGCTCAATAGCACACCTGGTACAGCATTGCAATTGAAATGCGCAGTGTTCAGATATGAGTCCCTAGAAACATGATTCATCAAAAGACCTCAATGCTGAGTAAAAAAAGAGAAAATAGCCTGGTTATTTTAGCAAATGCATTTTTATCTCACTTTTCTAACACTAACACTAAACATTAATTAGGTTTAGGGTACGTTTAGTGTAGGTGGTACTTTAATTTTAATCAAGATAACACATTAGCCTTTTAGCGCCACTCAAGCGGCATTTGATTTCCAAACTTCTGTGACATGTACAACAGCCAATGTGATAAAATGTTGCCACAGCCACGTTTAACCATTAATTATATAATATAATTAATATAATTAATCACATATTACATAAAAGAGTAGCTCCATAACATATAGACAGGTAATTTCAGTTTAAAAGACATTAGCACCAAAAATCACAGCTGTCCTTCCTTCTCATCTTCAGTTGCTTGCTCTTAAGCTGTGTTGCCTGAGTTGGTTCATTCAATAGCATTCGTGTGCAGCACTTAGTGCGCCCACGAAACTGATGTATGACGAAATCTGAACACAAGTGGTCAGAAGAAATGCATTTAAAATGCATGATTACCAGCTGGAAACGACGAATGCATCTCAGCTGACAGCTTGTGACTGAATAACCAAAAAATGCACTTTCATATCCTGGAATCAGGGCCTTTCTCTCGCTTGCTTGAATTCCGGGATATTGGGTGAACTATACCTTTAAGGAAATGTTTCTATAAAAAACTGTCAGACTTTGAAATTTACTCAAGTTCAGACACTGTAAGTTTCATTATGTACACTGGCAAGAAAATGAACTGTTTGTAAGGGATTGACAGTTAGTTTACATGAGGATGTCAACTTGAAGCACACTTTCATATTCTTGATCATCTTTTGAAATTTAATATAACACCGACTTCTATCAGTGGATCAAATGGGACTTAATGTTCTGATGACACAAAACAACTTTCTGAATCTGACAGCTCTTTAGTTTCTGTGGCCTCATGAAATAATGAAGTGTCAGTTATATAACAATTCAAACAATACTGCAAGGAAAACATGCTTTGTGTGAAACAGTCATTTGAGAGTTTTTCATTTTTTTCATATTCACTCTTATGTTGCATAATTGTAATAAAAGAAAATACATATGATTTCTAAGGTTTAAATGTTTAAAATTAAGATGTATACATACTGTGTGTTCAGAACATGATAATGACATTGACAGCTTCTTCTTTTGCTTTTCCATTTACAGATTGTAAGATTGGTAAAGGGTAAAATACAATCTCTCTTTCCCGTCTTTCATTTCCTCAGTTCTTTCTCAAAAAGCTCTATAAGTCACAGTCGGCTGCTCTCACCTCTGCTTCTTTTCTTCTCATTGTTTCTCATCTGTCAGTCCATATCCTGCTCTTTTAGAGTCATTCTCTATCTATACATCTCTCACTCTCTGTCTTTTGTTGGTGTCTTGATCTGTTCGTCTGCTTTGCTCTCTGTAATTCTGCTTAAACTGTGATTAGTTTTTTCTTTCAGTGCATAATATTAGACAGTAACACTCGGGGGTATTTTCATGATTTCATGTTGCCAGATCGTGATCAAAGCCACAGTACTTACTGATGTGGAACTAACTTTGACTGGAACTAATGAAAAATGCTGTTGGCATATGCAAAGATGCATGTTTTTTGTTCTGTGGGCATTTCAACAAGCAAAGTATTCACATTTATTCACAAAAAAAAAAAGAAAAAAAAAAGATATTGCTTGCATGTGCACGGAAGCGTTTGCATTTTGCTAGTGTAATTTCCTTAAATGAATAGTTTACCAAAAAATGAAAATTTAATCAGTTTGTTTCTTCATCAGAACAAATTTGAAGAAGTTTAGCATTACATCACTTGCTCACCAATGGATCCTCTGCAGTGAATGGGTGCCATCAGAATGAGAGTCCAAAAGCTATATAGATAGATATATAGATCGCAATAAAGATCGAAGCCAAAATCAACAGTTTGGTAGAAGAATATCTTAATGATGGATATATTTCTTATAAACACACTTTTCTCTTCACAAGATATTAATTGATGGACTGGAGTGGTGTGGATTACTTGTGGATTATTGTGATGTTTTTATCAGCTGTTTGGACTCTCATTCTGACGGCACCCATTCACTGCAGAGCATCCATTGGTGAACAAGTGATGTAATGATGCATTTCTCCAAATCTGAAACAAATTCAGCTACGTCTTGGATGGCCTGAGTAAATTTTCAGCAAATTTTTATTTTTGGATGAACTATTCCTTTAATAATCTGCAAAGTGTTTGTACAAAAAAAAAATATATATATATAAATAAAATAATAATAATAATAAAAAAATAAAAAAAATAATTTAAAAAAATTAAAATAAAAAAAAAAATACAAAGCATTAAGAATAAAACAACCATCTTCAATTTTAAATATTTATTATGCAAGCAGGCAGGTCATGCTGACTTTCAATGAATAATGAGAAGCCTTTGTGTCTAATTGCAGTGCAAGAATGAAATGTGTATCTATGGCTTTCTCCCTATTACACAGATGAATGTAGAAATGTAGGTTGTATTTCTCAAGGTCATACAAATCTCTCTGCATCATTATGGCACAAATTTAATTATAATATGTGTGCATAAAGGCTCATAAGCATAACTGGTCGGACATTATAGGAGCTGGTGTGTCATGCACAAGGGTTTTACAATGCCATAGTGTCTTTAATCGATACCAAACCAGTAAAATCACGATTTCAATACTCATTTCTACAGGACAGCAAATATGAACATGCACAAGGGTTCCATTACAACAAAGTCATGTAGCTTTCAGATCCCATAATGTAGCACACATGCTATTTTTATTCAGATTTTTATATTTACTTAAGATTAACCAGCTGTGTTTGCATTAATATTGTTCCTTTCAAAGACCATTTACCAGATACCTTGCATTTGGCCTCATGTGCACAGGAGCATGTTTATATCCACACATTACATTCAAAAGCAGCCACCTGTCAGTCAGGTAGAAAATTGAATTGGTACTTAGTGCAACTTGCCAACTTTGTGATCCGGTCGTGGGCTTTTCGAGTTAACAGCTCACTGGAGGGGAAGACTGTAAACGAATAATGCCTTACATTTTAGTGTAGCTGTCATATGACTATAGCACAAGTCAAATGGACTACTTTCATGGTGGGGCTTTTTTGGGAGTTTTCCAGCTGGTGCTGTTGAAAGAGAATTGCATAAAAATTCATTAAAATATCTGTATGGGTTTGAAATGACATGAGGGTGAGTAATAGTAACAGGTTTGTTCTTGAAATACAATGGAATAGTGCATAAAATAATTACGCTGCCCTGAATCATATTTAGTGAATGAAATCCAAAATTTGTTCTACATTTCTTTTAACATGCTGATTCCAAAAATAGTGTCCAAAATATGATGCATTTCATAGTATCTTTGCTTTTGACAATCATTTGTAATGTGAAGAAGTCTTATTCCTTAATCACCAGAAAAACTCCAACAAAGATAATTCCTGTCTTCCTCTGAGCCAGATTACAACAATTTGTTCAATTCTGTGGTGACTTTTACATGTATGAATGATTCTGAAGATGTTATTTCACTCCTAATCCAGATTTTAAGGTTAAAATTATGGCCAGTGACAGAAGAAAATGCAAACATGAACCAGATATTGGGTGTTGATGAATGTTTTCCTACATCCAACCTGCAAGAGAAAATTACAGATTTTGTGAAAAAAAAAAAAAAAAGAAAAAAAAAATTGACATTAAATTGAGTATTTGATCAGATTTGTCTACTCCTTTGCAGGATTGTAATTGCACTGATACATTTTGAATCACTTCTTTTTTTCATTAAAAGCGAAACTTTTGATATTTGGTTGCTTTTATTTTTTGTGAAACTGTACGTGATCGAAAATTTATATTGATAGTTTTGGACTTAGCACAATCAAATTAGGTAATATTAGGCTTTTATTGCAGCTCAACAAAAAACATTTTTGAAGATGCAGGGCTGTGTTATCAACAGGTTATGCTAAATCGGATGAATTTGCTCTGTCCTCTTGTGACACGGCTGGCGTTCATGTGGTGTTTGGTGTCGTGGTGTGCGTCACCCTCGGCTGTGCTCTGATGGCCTGGATTGTGTCTGTAAATGTTTTCTTGTTCTTTTCTCCCTGGAGTGTGAACCTTGAAGGCTCAGATGAAAAATCAATACTTGGCCAGCTTCTCTAAGTCACCGCTGCAGACCATCAGCAACACGAGGGACGGCAAAACAGACACTAGTTTGTCTGCCTGCAAGTTTACATATAACTCTCATTGGAAAGAAAAAAATCACAAATGAGATCTAAAGTCAACATGAAAGCTTGCATCCATTTCACTTCTGTAATGTGATGCATTTTCCATTGAAATTGGATATGTTGAATTGGGACTCAAATAAATCTCCCAATTAACCTGAATTAACCCCTATTTAATAAGAGAATGATTTCATATTCATTGGGAATTGGTGAAAAATAGGGTCTATTTTGATTTCATGTTGATTAAAAATGTCTTGAATATTTCTCCAGCAATATGATGTCATTATATGGAGTGCAAATTATGACGTTGTTTCCAGCTTCTGTAATGATACTCCACTGAGGCGAGCGTAGTGATGAATCCAAATGCAGATTTATTACGCAAAGTGTAATCCAAAAATACAAACAAACGAAGACTTGACTTGACTTAAACACTCACCAACAGCAGATTTAAATACACACAATACACGACAAGGCACAAAGACAACATGAGGGCTATTAATATCAAACAATGAGGGTCACATGACAAGAACCAACCAATGGAAAATAAGACACATGACCTGGACAACCAATCAGAACATGACACAATGAACAAAGGAACCAATAGCAGGAATACAAGAGGGCAAGGGAAGCATGACACTAACTGCATGAAACAATTACAAAATAAAAGACATGAAAACAAGAACATGAAACAGAACCCAAAAAAGGAAAGAATTCAATTGGAAAACGATTTAATTTCTGTTGGCATAGAATCTTTAACTTTGCAGAATAAACTTAATAGTTCTTACAAAGGATATAAAGCTCTTATCTCTTTTTTGAAAGCAACAAAGTTATATAAAAAAATATAGAATATATATATTAATTATTTTTTTTTTTTTTACTTCTGATATCAATGCCTCACACTCCATCCCAGTAGGTGGCGGAATATGCACCAAAGCTGGTTTGCCAACCGCCATTAAACGTCAAAGAAGAAGAAGAAGAACCCAAAAAAGACCTTACAGCTTCTCAGATGTTTCTCCTGTGAAAACTATCCAATCAATTTCACATGTGTCTCTCTTTGAGTTTCAGAAGAGATATCAACAATGTCTCAGATTTGCCAAGATACTAAATGCACAATAAAAAGTCATCTCAATTATTTCTCATCAAATTCTTATTCAATCAAATTATCTGATCTGGTATCCATATTTTATAGCTCTGTAAAATCAAATATAGACTAATTTGTGTATATATATATTTTTTTTTTTTCTAGCCTGAAACATGAGACAAAGTTCGTACTGAAATGAGACTCAACAGAAAACTCTATTAAGTCCTCTGAGAAATGAAAAAGCAACCTTTGCTGAATCAAATTTTCAGATTTTTCCTCTGTTTCTTGCCAGCTTGTTTCTGTAATTTTACACTCTTTTAGGAGAGAAAAGCAGTAATGTCGTGTCCTCTGTGTTTTTCTCGACTGTGTGTGTTCATATTTTCCTGTGCTGATCAATGAACTATCTTCCTGACAGCTGGGAGCCCCAAAAAAGAGAGGTTTACCGTGTGACTGAGCATGAATAGACAAAAGACCGACTACTGCTGGGCGGATACTGACAGATAAAACAGACAAATCATCCACAGCCATCAGAGGAAAGCAGGTAGTGTGAAACCACAGGACTTTCCGCCTCTCATCTGCGGAAATCAAGTGATTTTAGAGCTTTGTTGTGATGAAAGCTCATGTTCTCTCTTGTGAGATCTCAAACGCTTGTCTGAATGGATTGCGTTTTTTGATTTTCCCTTAAATTCCAGCTCTTTGTTAGTCTATCCACTGCTAATCTTGAATGGCCACAGTGTGTTTAAAGAAGTTTCTGGCAGTAATTTTTGGGTTTCAGTTGATTGAGGTTCATTTAGATACAGGCTGGATACATTACTTTTCAAACAGTTTTCAAACACTAGGCGTCATACACTTGTAGACTTTGTATATAATTACAGAGGAAAACTGGGCATCATAAACTTCATTCAAAAGTTGTTCCAAACACAACAAACTCGCGCAGAAACACGTACATCTTTGCTAAGGGGACAAAATGTGTTCTAAAATCAACTCAAAATATCAAACATGTTTAATATCCTCCGACTGGATAAACTGGGTCTGAGGCTGGAAAATCAGAGTTTGTGACCATCATCAGGGCCATAGCTGGGGTTTGCGGGGCCCCGGTGCAGGTTGTACCAGTGGGCCCTGTTTGAAATTGTTTAATTTTTATGTTCATTCTATTTATTTATTTGCGCTATTTACACAATGTTTAAGTTTTTTCAAGTTTGTAGGTGTCCAGGTACAGAAACCAAATAATCAAATGGTAGCACTGCATAGTCTTCACTGTAAAAATTAAATATACAGTCAAACCAAAATTTATTCAGACACCTTTAACATTTCTCACATTATCACAGTTTTATCGCTATAGTTTAGAAAATGGTAATAAAATATGACAAGAACTCAGAGTTAAACTGTGTCAGAACAAATTCATCTTGATCATGTCAGATAACTTTGACAGAAAGGTATGTAATGGATTACAATCAACCAAAATTTCAGACAACTGTTAGTTTGACAATATTTACACAACTATCAATACTTTGTTGACCAATTACCAAGCAATGCTTAATTTTGTTCAGTCTGTGGTCAGACATGGTCAGGTCAAAGTAAGTGTCTGGATAATTTTTGGTCCCAATTTTTTTTTTTTTTTTTTTTAATTTTACTGGTAGTCCACTGTATGAAGATTTTTTTGATATAATATGTCACAGTTTATTTATTTTGCTAGAATTGTCTGAATACTTTTTGGTTTGACTGTGGATTAATTCTTGTTAAAACTACAAGGTCCAGAGACACGATACACGGAGCAGATCACATGCACGAGTCGGCGCAGACCCCAAAACTTATCGGAACTATTTGAATTCTACACAGAATGCTATATTTTATAGCAATATGGATGAGATTGTGGCTGTCATATCTTGTCAAATGCGGCTTTACGGAGCTCAACGGCTCTAAACGGCTCTAGCCCAAGCTGTGATATAAACGAACGCTATTGGCTATTTTATAAAGGGGCGGGGCTGCTTGATATGTCCCGCCCTGTCTTCCTGTTTCAGTTAAAATGACGTCAACACATAGAATAACGCTGCGTGTTTCAGAGCATTTCAGGGGACCTTTAAGACATAACTGACAGTTTTTTTTTTCGAGGATACTCTCCAAGACGAGTATTTTGTATGTATGTGTTGGTACAAGAGCAAGAAGAGGCCAATTCAGTGTTCAAGCGCGTTGAGACGCGTCTCTCTGCGTGCGCCCTGTGCACACAGAACACCGCGCGCGGGTGCTGAATTGGGCTCTTTCACATCATTTTCTTTTTGCATGTTTAAACTGCGATTTGTATTTGTTCGTTCAGGTGCAGGAGGACGCGAGGGAGAGTTGGGTTTGGTGTTGCTGTCTGTGAGACGAGGCTCTCTGCGTGCGCGCGGCGCGCGAGTACTCAGTTGAGTTTTTCCGCGTCTTGTGTTTGAATGCTTTAAACTCTTTTGAATGTTTAAATTAGAAAAACACGTGCAAATGATAACCTTTCGACGCGCAGCAGTGGCCCGTCAACAAGCCAGTCGGTTGAGATCACCGGGAGCCCCCCCCCTCAAAAAAAAAAAAAGTAATTACAACTTTTTCATCTCACACTTTTTTTTTTCCCTCAGAATTGTGAGTTCATATCTTGTTTATCTTGTTTTTGTTTTTTTCTTCTCCCAATTATTATTATTTTTATTTCGAGTTTGCATTTTGCAATTGCTAGTTATGTACTCATAATTGTTTACATCTTGCAATTCTGACATTTTTCCTTTAATAAACTTCTAGTTGTGAGTTTAAATCTTCTTTTCCCCAACACAGTGTATAAATCTCAAAATTTTGACTTTTTTTCTCTACGATCTAAATTTACATATCACAATTCTTTTCTTTTTCTCTTATAAACTTGCAATTGTGAGTTTAAATCATTATTTTTACAATTTTTTTCACATCTGGTAATTCAGATGTTTTTTTTCTCAGAATTTGCAATTTCATCTCACCATTCTGTTTTTTTTCTCTCTTTTCTTTTTTTTTATACCACATAATGTGAAAATGGTGTGAAAATGTGAAATTTTGCAAGATAATTGTGAATTATGACTTAATTCAATTAAGAGAGATGATTGTGAATTTTTTCCTCAGTTTATATCTCACTGTTTTCTCAGAATTGCAGGGGGAAAAAAGTCAGAATAGGGAGATATTCTATAAACTTGCAATTGCAAGGAAAAAAAGTAAAAAATGTGAGATAAAAAAAGTTGCAGTTACCTTTTTTTAAATCCTGTGGTGAAAAGAAGCTTCCATATTCATCATGACATTGTAAACAAAACGTCTTTTTTACCACAGAGTTTAAATAACACTATTTTGTCTTTTTCACTTAAATCTAAATTTGCATCTCACAATTCTGATTTTTTTCCTCAAACTTGCAGTTGTGTTTCAATATTGCTATTTTTATTATTTTCGAAGTTTGAGTTCACATCTGGCAATTCAGACATTTTTTTTTTCAATTTGCAATTTACATCTCTCCATTCTGTGTGGGTTATTTATTTATTTTTTGGTCATTGTACCTGTGATGTAGGAAAAGTGCTGGGCAGCAGGTGTTTCTATGGTTTCCTCGTCACTCAGCCCACAAAGCTATGGCTCCAACCTCTAATTTAATTACCTTTTGTGGTTACTGAGATGTTTGAAAGTGCATTTTCATTGAGTGGGAACCATATAAAAAGGTTTTCTGTTGCCTTTGATACGATGGCAACGTGGCTTTACATTTTTCTTTTAAGAAAGACTTAACGGACAAAGCAAGGTAGAAAACGTAGGTTTCTAACTTCTGATATTGTGCTCAGGGACAGAAAGCGTCGCCCACTTGGGATGTGGTGTTATGAGCGATAACTCTGACGGTGTGGGTGGAAGCCATGACAGTGGTCTTAAAAGATTATTCCATGTTATCTTGGACAAAATGTCAGTGGGAGGAAAGTGTTTAAATGAAGCCAAAACAAGTAAGTGAAAGGTTTAGCAGAATAAACAGAAAACCTGAAGCCGATTTCTGCAAACAAGATTTGTGTGAACGAATGTGCCTGGCCGTAACACCTCTCTGATTTACAGAACAGACAGAAAGCTAAGTGATTAAACCTAATGCGGTTTGTTCAGACGGTTCTTGGCAGGTCAGATTAATCATGTCACTGAATCAGCAGATGAAGCGAGTTGAAACACACTCACATTGATTTGTCTGTCAGAGGAAGCAGCGAGACGGAGCTCGAGAGAGAAAACACAACAGACAGAAGAAACTAGGTCTGAACGATGTTCAATTAAGTCACGTAAACCTTGAGTCTCTCGTTTTCTTTCTGTCAGTCTGCATTTTTATTTTTTATGCATGTCTTTTTCCTTTATATATATATATGTGTGTGTGTGTGTGTGTGTGTGTTTATATAAGTTTTATAATTAATTCATTTTTAATGTAAGGTAACTTGATCTGTTAATGTGTGTTACTAATGAAAGTTACTGTAACTTTATGTTGATAAGGCCGTATATGGTATGTATAAATAATATAGTATCTAAATATACCATTTTTCTCAGTACATACTTAAGTATATGTTTTATGTTTTTATATATAAATCTGATCTGATGTTTGTTTCTCGTGAAGGTTACTGTATTACTATAATATATACAGTGCATCTGGAAAGTTTTCACAGCTCTTCACTTTTTCCACATTTATGTTACAGCCTTATTCCAAAATGGATTAAATTCATTATTTTCCTCAAAATTCTACAAACAATAACCCATAATGACAACGGGAAAGAAGTTTTGTAAATTTATTAAAAATAAAAAAAAACAAAAAATCTCATGTACATAAGTATTCACAGCCTTTGCCATGACACTCAAAATTGAGCTCAGGTGCATCCTGTTTCCACTGATCATCCTTGAGATGTTTCTACAACTTGATTGGAGTCCACCTGTGGTAAATTCAGTTGACTGGACATGATTTGGAAAGGCACACGCCTGTCTATATAAGGTCTCACAGTTAACAGTGCATGTCAGAGCACAAACCAAGCCATGAAGTCCAAGGAATTGTCTTTAGACCTCCGAGACAGGATTGTATCGAGGCACAGATCTGGGACTGGTACAGAAAACTTTCTGAAGCATTGAAGATCCCAATGAGCACAGTAGCCTCCATCATCCGTAAATGAAAGAAGTTTGGAACCACCAGGACTCTTACTACAGCAGGCCGCCTGGTCAAACTGAGTGATCGGGGGAGAAGAGCCTTAGTCTGGGAGGTGACCAAGAGCCCGATGGTCACTCTGACAGTGCTCCAGCATTTCTCTGTGGAGAGAGGAGAACCTTCCAGAAGAAAAACCATCTCTGCAACACTCCACCAATCAGGCCTTTATGGCAGAGTGACCAGACTGAAGCCACTCCTCAAAAGGCACATGACAGCCCATCTGGAGTTTCCCAAAAGGCACTCTGGATCAAATTCTCAGGTCTGATGAAACAAAGATTGAACTCTTTGGCCTGAATGGCAAGCGTCATGTCTGGAGGAAACCAGGCACCGCTCATCACCTGGCCAATACCATCCCTACAGTGAAGCATAATGGTGGCAGCATCATGCTGTGGGGATGTTTTTCAGTGGCAGGAACTGGGAGACTAGTCAGAATCGAGGGTAAGATGAATGTAGCAATGTATAGAGACATCCTTGATGAAAACCTGCTCCAGAGCGCGCAGGACCTCAGACTGGGGCAAAGGTTCATCTTCCAATAGGACATTGACCCCAAGCACACAGCAACAAAGAAGTGGCTACAGGACAACTCTGTGAATGTCCTTGAGTGGCCCAGCCAATGCCCTGACTTGAACCCGATTGAACATTTTTGGAGAGATCTGAAAATGGCTGTGCACCGACGCTACCCATCCAACCTGATGGAGCTTGAGTGGTCCTGCAAAGAAGAATGGGAGAAACTGCCCAAAAATAGGTGTGGGGAGCTTGTAGCATCATACTCAAAAAGACTTGAGGCTGTAATTGGTGCCAAAGGTGTTTCAACAAAGTATTGAGCAAAGGCTGTGAATACTTATGTACATGTGTGGTTTTTTTTTTTCTTTTTTTTTTTTTTTATATAAATTTGCAAAAATTTCAAACAAACTTCTTTCACTTTGTCATTATGGGGTATTGTTTGTAGAATTTTGAGAAAAATAACGAATTTAATCCATTTTGAATAAGGCTGTAACATAACAAAATGTGGAAAAAGTGAAGCACTGTGAATACTTTCTGGATACACTGTGTATATATATTTTTTTTATTTATTTATGAATACTTACATCATTTTAATTTTAATCAGTATATTGATAAATTCAAATAAATAAAGAATATTCATATAACAATGTAAATCAAGTACTACTATTGATGTTTGTTTATAATGCAATTTACTGTGTATACACACACACATAGTAACTTGCATTATAAACAAACATCAGTAGTAGTACTTGATTTACATTAATGTGTGTGTTTGTGTCATATGAGGACACAAATTTGTATAATGACATGGGTATGACATAGGCATTACAAGGAGAAGGTGACTTATGAGGACATTTCCCCATGTCCCCATATTTCAAAAGGCTTATAAATCATACAGAATGAGTTTTTTTGAAAAAGTAAAAATGCAGAAAGTTTCCTGTAAGGAGTAGGTTTATGTGTAGGGTTGGTGTAGGGTGATAGAAAATACGATTTGTACAGTATAAAAACCATTACGCCTATGGTATGTCCCCACAGTTCACAAAAACAAATGTGTGTGTGTGTGTATTTATTTTTGATATGACACTGTATTATATATATATATAATATTTAAAATATGTACAGCTTATTTATTTGTTTTGTATTTCATATCATTCATTACTTTTTTTTTTTTTTCTTCAGTAGACACACCGTAATGTTACCCAGTTCATCTGAACACAGAATGGCCTCTACACTTCACCTGTTTTGATTCTTTGCTTTCGGGTTTGGTCATTTTTTATTCATCGAGTACAGAGGCTTCTGAGAAATTGCTGCAAAAGGTCAGTCCAGTCAAATGGTAATGGCTCTAAAGCCAGTCTGTTGTCACCAGCGGTCTTTCATGTGATGAACTGTGGGAATAGCTGTGTCATGAAAGCAGCAGAGTAATTACTGACATTAACTGCAGATAAGGAGGGCCGAGAAGCCAAGAAAACTGTTTTAGGACATCAGAGAGTGTGTGAGATCCATCCAAAAGCATAATATGGAGGAGCTGGAAAATGAGATACCAGCTGAGTAGAAATGTTGTTTCAGAGACTTCATAGCATTTTAATGATGAAGAAAGACATTTCTTAACTTGTATTAGTAAACCATTTATGATAAAATCGGGAATATGTATAAAGAAAATTAATTCAATCACAAAAAAAAAAAAGGGTTTGATTTTCATTTTGACTAAGCATAATACATATATTGAGTTATACTGATAGCCGTTCAAAAGTTTGGGATCAGTACGATTTTTATTGTTTTTTTTTTTTTTAAAGAAGTCTCTTATGTTCATCAAGCATTTATTTGATCAAAAATAAAAAAGTGAATACAGTAATTGTCACAGTGCACACACGAGGGATGAACAAGGAGACGAAGGTAAACTCAAAATACAGTCTTTAATAAAATCCAAACTTAGACAGGGCAAGACAAGGCAAGCTGGGACACACAGGAACACCGGGGAGTAATAAGTAGACCAGACCAAAATGAACAGAACAGGCAGGAACTAAATACACATGATAATTAACACACACACCTGAAAGAAATCATAAACAATCAAACTTGACGAGGACAGGAACAGGAAGGATCAAATAAGGGCGTGGAGGGAGAAACACACAAGACACGACAGACATGACTGTGACAGTAATATTGTGAAATATTTAAATAACAGTTTTGTATTTTAATATACTTTAAATATAATTTATTCCTGTGATGCAAAGCTGAATTTTTACCATTATAACTCGAGTCTTTAGTGTCACATTATCCATGAGAAATCATTCTAATATGCTGATATCATCAGTGTTGGAAACAGTTGTGCTGCTCAATATTTTTATTTTTTATTTTATTTTTTATTTAGTACTGTCCTGAGTAAGATATTTTACATAAAAGATGTTTCCATATAGTCCACAAGACAAAATAAATAGCTGAAATTATTAAAATAACCCCCTTCAAAAGTTTGGGAACCCTTGGTTCTTAATACTGTGTGGTTACCTGGATGATCTATGACTGTTTTTGTTGTTGTTGTTGTTGTTGTTGTTTGTTTTTTGAAGGTTGTTCATGAGTCCCTTGTTTGTTCTGAACAGTTAAACTGAGGGTGCGTCTCAATCAGCTCCCTAGCTCCCGAGCTCGTGAATGAGTAGATCGTGTACACAAATTCGGTCACTGGTAAGTTCCCTGACTCACTGCACGTTGGGACAGTGATCACTCGAATTCCAGTGACATGATTACGTACAGCGTACAACATTGTAGAATGTCACAGCTTGAATTAATAAACAACAGACAGGACCAATCTTTTTTTGATATTATTTTTTTTATTTTCTTTAAACACATCGTTCTGTTACATGTTCTTACAACATTTCAGCCGAATTGTAATTATAAATGTTAAATAAATGCGTTCATTACCTGTCTAGCATGTGTGTTTATGTTGAAATATATTAAAAAATGGTTTGTCTTTTCAAATCTTCTATCACGTGTCATTATATAGAAATGTGACGTTATTTCCGGTAAGGGAGCATAGTGAGCGCCGATGCTCCCTAGAATTTGCGGTGCATTGTGAGATTTGCATTGTGAGGGGGTGCAAACTTTTGAACAGGATGAAGATGTCCAAATTTTAGTTATTTTGTTGAAATATCTTTTTTTTTTTTTTTTCATTTAGTACTGCCCTTCGGAAGCAACAGAAGATACTTGCATGTTTCCCAGAAAACAAATTAAGTACTATTTACCTTGATCTTCAAATTCAAAAAAGTTAAGAGACATGTTTGAGTTAATATTGAGACAGTTGCATGATGACTCTAGCATCTAGCAATTCGGAGCTCAGTTTAAGATATCTGAAATTGTAGAAGAGACTCGTGTGAGATTACTGATCTTTTTCTCATGAGAACAATCTTTAGTCTCATTTAAGTATCAGCTTTGTCTCAGATGTTGAGAATTCATTTTGTAAAGACAAATTAAGATGGATACATTTGAAGAATTTGATGGAAAATGTTTATGTTGAGAAAATTATGAGCACAGTTTGAGACAAATCTGAAACATAAATAAGACTCGTGAGACTACTGGAAACTTTTCTCATGATAACAATCATGAATCTCCTTTTGCCCTCAATTTATATTTCATTTTTCTTAGGAGGACCAAATGAGATGTTTAAGAGTCATGTTAGAGTACTGAGACATTTGCATGACGACTTTAGAATCTTGGTAGTTTTGAGCACAGTTTAAAACAAATCTGAAATTTTGGAGGAGACTCATGCGAGATTACTGGGATCTTTTCTCATGAGAACAATCTTTCCCTTACGAAAAAGAAGTTTATTCAAGTGTGCTATTAGTATACTTAAACTTAAAAATAGGAAAGTATACTTTTAGTCTACTTTTTATGTACTTCCCAGAAATATACTTAAAATGACATTTAAGTATACTTGACTTATACTTTGAAAGTTGATGTTTAAAAACAGTCACAACTGATGGCATTGTCATCAAGGTTTTACCAAATTTTGTCAAAATGTTTGCGACTGTCCATGTTTCATTGGGCAAAGCATCAATTTCTGTGCAAAGGAATTTCTTAGCGACCGCGTTTTCGCTATCAACGAGCTCTGTACCTGTCATGTCTAACAGTGGTTTTAGTTTTGTTTTGTCCAGAAAAGACTCACCAGCAGGGTCCAAGGCTGCAAGAGCTTGTATGAGCTTGCCGTTACATTCTCCAAACCGTGCAGCCATTTCTCCACTTACAGCATCAATTGTGCTGAAATAAAGGTGACAAAGTTCAGTCTCATCACAGCATTCATGTTGTCCTACGGTTTCCTCAACAGAGTAATGCTCCAACTTCTTGCTCATTGTATGTTGCCGTTTGTTTGGTCTAGTTTCTGCTGGGACCAGATCGCAGCTCATTCTCCAAAGCTTATTGAACTCGTCCTCTGATCGAAATTTCTGAATGCAATCAGCAGCGAAATTTACAAACTTAATGGCTGAGAGTAAATCTGTGTTTTCTGCTTGCAGCATTTTGTTTGCTGGCTCAAGAAGTTTCAGGATTTTATTTATCATAACGGCAATGAAGCTGAAGTTAGGTTCTGTCACTGATCGCACCAGCCCTGTAGCTTCAACACGAATGTCTGTGCCATAAGCGCGATCATTACTTACATCCACCAACAATAAAAGTATATCTCCCAGGGATTTGAGAATAACACATACTGTGTCTAGATGTCCTGTCCACCGCTGATCCAAGAGACGTTTTAACTTCTCGCCTTTGTAATGAACCGCTACCGTGGGCTTTCTGATGAACTTGTAAAGTAGATCACAGACTCCAAAAAAGTCTAGAATTTCACTTTCAGTTGACAATGCATGAACGACCACTAGATGTAGTTTATGATTAAAACAGTGTGTGTAAGGTATGTTTCGGCCCAGTCTGTCCTGTAAAAGTTTTTGTATGCCACTGTGTTTTCCCAACATAACTGCTGCCTCGTCATACACCTGGCTGAGAATTCTGTCAGTGGTAAGGCCGGTCTTTGTGAGCTCTGCAATTATTGTTTCGGTTATGGTTGCAGCATCTCCGTGAGCTGCCGTTGTGACTGATAAAAGACGCTCTTTGACCTCAAAGTTGTCATCAACAAAATGAATTACAATGCTGACATTTTCGGTCCCTGTCAGGTCTCTGGTTCCATCAACTTTGACCGTATAAAATGCATCTCCTACTTCTCTGACGATTTCTTATGTAACTAAAGTGCTCATTACTTCAATTACTTGATTCTGTATTTTGTGGCTAGTGTATGTTGCATTACGGGGAATTGTTTTCACAACATTTCTCAGTTCAGGATCTTTTCTGAGGGTATACTCAAAGAGGGATAAAAATAGGCCGCTGCCACCATCCAACAAGCTACTAAATGCGTCTTGGTCTCCTCTAAGTGGCAGCTGGTTTGCACAGAGAAACTCGATCATGTCAATTATGCTTGAGAGGTAATAGCGATTTCGCTGAAGTTGATCTGTGTTTACAAGTGTAGATATTTCCAAACCTTTCTGTGATCTGTGCTCCTTGTCCATCCACAGTGTCATGCATGCAATGTGCTCTTTTAACCTAGCATGGTTTTCCAGTCCTTTTTCTGTTTCTAAGGCGTGTTTCCAGTCTCGAAAACCACTTGTTGTGAAAGTTGAATCGGAGGCACCGGCGCCTGTGTGGAATTTTCTACAGGCGAAGCAAAACAAGGCATCCGCTTTCACTGAATACTCCAACCAATTTCTCCCTTTAAACCAACTGCTGGAAAACGACCTTTTTCTTCCTGAATATAATGACACTGGATACTTCTCTAAAATGACTTGACATGGTGATTCTGTGCCGAGATCATTTGGAACTCCATTATTTTCATCAGGGCCTTTGCGGCGGCTGCAAATGCTGCTTGTTGATGGTGATGACGAGTCCGACTCCAAGCATGACGTCGAGCAGTTGCTAACATTAATATTAGCACTGCTGCCTCCTCGATCATTGCTGGACACCTCAATGTCAACCGATGCATCAGCAACTTTAGATGGTGGTCTTTTTAGCCAGTTTCGGATATCCATCTTTAGAAAACTGTCTTGTTTAAAAAAAATTGTGAAGGAGGATGTCTCGAGTCACGCATCACAGGTTAGTGAGCTCAACAAGGATTGGACGAAGTAATTGATTGAAACACTGATTGGTTGAAAACATCGATCCTATGATGCGTTTATAGTTAAGCATGAAACCAATTTAAAACCTTTTATTTTTCGCAGTAAAATACATCAGTACATCAATATTCTATATTTTGGGGATTTTAATGCTAATAATTTTATACTTGTTAAAATCACATAAGAAACAACTTTCTAGAAGAAACAACTGAGATGTTGAGAGCTTGTTTATGAGTTGTCTGTCTTGTTTTGGTGGGTTTATCGCACTGAATCTTGGGAGAATTCCCTTCTCTCGCTGTGTTCAGAATGCACACAAAGTCTTTCTGAAGAGGACATTGCGTAAATATTTGTGCCTCTTTCCCAAGATCAATTATAGGTCCCTTGTTTTTCTTTCATATTGTCAGAAGACTTGGCACTGCTGGTTATCTTATTAAAATCCAGCATTTTAACTAGCTGAGCCAACAAAACCTTCACTGTCAGCAGCTACAGACTGTCCTGATAAATTACAATAAATTCACTGTACATCCAGTTTCATTCGTTAGACCTAAATGAGCATTGATCCTGTGGTACACAGTTTTTTAATTTTTTCCCATCTTTCACTGAAATGTTGAGATTTGGATTGTTTCTCCTAGACATCAGTGAGATAAATAATGAGCAAATGGAGATTTTTATTCAAATCTTCATGCTTTTCGGATTGTTTTACTGAGAAAACGACTCTAATAATCTCACGTTTGTCTCTACTAAACATCTCAAAATGTGCTTGGATTTGCTAGGATATCTAAGCGTGCAATCAAAAGTCAGAGATCTCAGTAGAAACATTTATTTTCAGTAGAAACATTTCTAAGTCAAGTAGTGTTTCAGCACTACTTGACTTCATCCTAAACTTTAAAAAAAAAATAAAAAAATAATTCTTTCTCCTTACTTATTCCTTTCCTTTCTAGCTTGTACTTATTTGAACAATGCCTGAGACTTGTTGTTACGAGCACTTCCTCTGTCTGATTGCCTCTTCAAGATGAATCGCTTTATGTATTCCCCAATTGTAAGTCGCTTTGGATAAAAGCGTCTGCAAAATGACTAAATGTTCTTATACACGTCAAAGATCAAATTATCTGAGCTGCTCCACATTCATTTCATAGCTCTGCACTTGCTGTATGACAACTCATTTGTGTCTATCAAAGGAATTTCCGGAGGAACACAAAGCTGACACTGAAATAACACATAATTGAGCTCTCCATAAATCCTCCTGAGCTCTGAAACATAGCAACAAACTTTCCAGACCGTATCGCTGTAACAGCGTTTCTTCTGCTCAGGTTTGAAACATGACCTCCTTGAATAAAATGTATAATTGGCTGGTCCTGAGGCTCCGGACAAATTGACGGATGAACGGATGCACATAACAGAGTTACTTGGCTGGAACCTTTTGAGCTCCTGTGAGAGCAACATAGCTGATGGCGAGATTCAGACTTCATAATGTTAGTGACACAGCCAACACTGCAATACAATGAGATCGAAAGAGAATCACCTTTAGACTGTCATAACTTGGTGGTCTATCTTAGGAGCAATAGGCCAATTTTTCAGAAGTGAAACATTTTGAGAGACTCGAGGGTGATGATGATGTATTAATCTGATATTTTGCTTTAAAATGTGTTTTGAGTGCATTAATCATCACAGGAAGCAAATATTGGGTACATTTCGTATTCGATGCATGGAATTGCCTCTGGTCTCTCCTAACACAATAATGCCATCCTGTCACAATACAACTAAGCAATTTCACAGAATACACTCAGGGCTTTCTCTGCCTGAATAAAACCAGCACAATCATTCACTTTAAATAACATTTCTATATTAAACAGGCCCTCAAAAGACACTTCAGTCACACTCAGAAACATTTAATGGCAATTAGAGAGTGTGATTGGCTGATTAACTTCCTGTTGCTTTTAAACACGCCCCTCTCCGTCTGCACCAATCAGATTGCTCTGCTAATTATTTTGCGTAGCTGCTGGTGTGTAGGTGGAGTATGAAGCTCAGTCTTCAGTGTTGAAAAGTGGGGAGAATATTGTTGAAGTATCTGCTGCCGGTTTTCCTCCTTGCGGTTAAAGTGGTAATATAATTTCACCCCTTATGTTTCTTGTTTTTGTGTCTGATTTGGCTCTTCAGAGGGTGTCTGCAAGACCTTAAAGATGTTGAGTGAAAATAGTAAAGAAAAGGTCAATTAGATCTGAGACTAAGATTCGCCAAAATATTCTCTAAAAATAGCTCTTGCACAAAAATTTTGCTTCTGTTTTTTTTTGCAGTGAATGTAAATATTTTAATGGTATGGATGGCTTTTGGCTCATACTGTTCAAAAGTTTGGGATCAGTTAGATGATTTTATTTGAAAGAAATTAATTTTGCATTACATTGGTCAAAAGTGACTGTGAAGACATTTATATTGTTGCAAAACTTCTTTTGAATTTATTGATTGAAGAATCCTGAAAAACAATAATCCTGACAGAAATCACTGTTTCCACAAATATATCAAGCTTCTTTCAGAAAATTCAATTTTGTATCACAGGAATAAATAACATTTTAAAATATAGTACAATAGAAAACTTTTATTTTAAATTGTCATCATATTTCACTGTTTTTACTGCATTTTTGTTGTGTATATAAACAAATAAATGCAGCCTTGCTGAGCATATGTGACTTCTTTCCTTGCCTGATTTAGTAGAGAATAAAATCTGGAAGTAAATTCAGTAGACATTCATAACCCATAACTCAAAATGACAGAAAAGAAAACAAAATATTGTCAATGTGTGATGGCTTGAATGCAAAAGGCAGGTTTCTGTTCGTCTGTTGTTCTTTGATCAAATGAATGTTTTATTATAGCAAACAACAAAATATATATATATATATATATATATATATATATATATATATATATATATATATATATATATATATATATATATATATATATATATAAAGATGTATCCTGTTCATCCGTATCAGCGCTCCGTAAATCCAGTAACTCTCATAACACAGGTGTTTCACTGTCAGAAAAATAAAAGAGATTGTCCTTTGTGTTAACGTGTGGCCGCAGGTGTGTTGATCTGATCTGACGTCTGCGGGGAAACTAGAGCACAGCCGTGTCGTGATAACCAAGAGCCATGTCCAGCGCTGTTTGAAGATGAGCTAAACTACCTGCTCTGACCAGATCACTATCGTCTGGCAGGCCAGACGGAAAGGTCGTGGCCTGACCTGTGTGACGGGGCACAGGAAGCAATTATGATAAGCTTTTAAATGCAATTATTTGTGCATTTCATGTGTCAGTTTCAGAGAGAGAGCAGAGGTGTGAGGGCGTTTGAAGGAGTGTGATGTCATGTGACCTGTGTGAAACTCACAACATGAGTACAGAAGACGTCCAGTGGGATGTGAAGTGTGTGTGATGTTATAGCAGGTGTGAGATGAACAGAGCTGAAGGTACAAGAGTAATGAAACTGTTTTTGGACTTTGAATTAGATTTGATTTCAAAATGTAGTATTTTAGCAATTTATTTACTTTCTGGTCAATTGATTTTCTACCTAAAAAGGAAGAGAAATGAATAACGGTTTGATTTTTTTTTTTTTTTTTTTTTTTCTTTTTTTTTAAATTTTGTTTAAGAAACAGAAAAACAAAAAACAAAAATTAAGTTAAAAAATTAGATTATGCTTTAATATTTGTTTTGAATGAGTGGGCGGCCCTGAAACACTCCTTTCGTCCCCCGTCTTATAGGGGAGCGGGGGCACAAACACACGTGGTTTCAGTATTTCCACACTTGCTAGCATAACCAAATTTACAGTATTTACTAGTTGCCATATCAACACTATATAGAGAAAAAAGTGCGCCAAAATTCAGAAATCTTTTTAAGATATCACTGAATATTTATTTGACCATAACAAAAGTAAATTTCTGACTGAAGGAAATTTTTCATTTCAATTTTAATATTAATTTAAAATGAGACAAATCTGCTATCGTTTTAATCTCCAATCTGTTATTTATCAGTTTAGATAGTTTTACATTAGGTTTTTTTTTGTTTTTGTTTTTGTTATTTTGTTTTTTTTAAAGCTTTGCTAACTAGCAGAAGTCCCTAACCAGTTTTAAATTCCAGTTGTGGAAATGAGGAATGTTGTAACACTGTAATTTTCTATACATTAGTAAAAACATTCTAATAATTAAATTTTCTATAATTGATTTTTCATTTATTTTCTATAATTATTTTCCTTTTTATATTCTATAGCTTATTTTCAATAATTTATTTTTCATAATTTGTTTGTTTTTAATTTTCTATAATTTATTTTAACAGTAAAACTCAAAAACATATAGAAACTTCTAAATCTCCAGTATCATTAAACATTAACAAGACGTTTTTCTCTTTCTCTGAAAATCACAAAATTACACTTATTACAGATCTGTTGTCCAGTAAGTAATGCCAACAAAATATTCAATCATGTCAACAAATATTCATGTAGTCCCAACACAAAATAATTTAATTTAACTTACATTTTATGAATTTAAGTGGATCGAACACAAATTAATCTGTGGCAAAATATTTAGCTCATTTTAACAGAGTAATTTGAACAAACAGCACAAATGTACAGTCTGTACAAGTATAATTATGATTGATAAAAATGATGATAATTTGGTGTTTAAGAAATGATTTAATTAATTAAAAATAATTAATTTGGTGTTTACTGTGATCTTAAACATTTTTTAGGAATTAGAATTTAGCAAATAAATAGAAATGATGCCCATGTATAAATTCATTTACAAAGCAAACTAATAATATTAGTCATATTATTTATTATTATTATTATTATTATTATTATTATACTGAACTAAGCATTGCGTTGTGTTGTTTTAGGGTTGAAGGAAATGTCCACAAACTTGATGGAAAGGGTAGTGATAATTTTTGGCCAGAATATTATCTGTTTTTCCACTGATATTTTGCTTTCAATGAACGTGGCTCTGTGCATGATAATGTATGAAATTATACAACTGATTATAATAACTCCATGTCAATATGAAAGAATAGGGCTGATTATAGCAGTGATCTAATGTGAGAGTGTCATATGGTTATCAGTGTGTCATTCATATGCTCTGCGCTCAGTCGAGGATCAGAATAGAGTTGTTTGCGCTGCTCCTCGCCGCTGCCACCAATTACAGCACCTCCAGCAGACCACAGCTCAAGGTCTTCAGAGACAGCCATCAAAGCCTGCCGGGAACGAAAATTGTTTGCTTGCCATTGCTTTATGAAAGCTGCTCAGTGCTCCTCCGCAGTGGGCTGGAGCTCTGGTGGCTGGACTGAAACGCTGGTCAGAGAAATGTTTGGCTGGATGGTTTCAGAACATTGTATTCTGTCAATGCTCTTTCCTTCTCTTGCTCTCTTCAACCCTTGGCTCCTAATTCTCTGTGGCTCGTCTGAAGACACAAATGCTCTATAGATTATGAAAGAAAATCAACAGTTTGGTCATGACCTCTAGCTTTGCCCTATCACCATTTACTGTTTGTACTTCAATGAGAGACTATGTTTGTTTTCCTCAATAGTTTTACAGACAAACACGGCGATGGCTTCAGTTTTGATTCACTCCATAACACAAAGACAGAGATCATGCTCACACTAAAGGAATTAATAAAAGTAAAGCTCTGATGTCAGTTACCACAAAAAAAGCTGTTTCTCTTTTTTTTTTTTTTTTTTTTTTTTTTTTTTTTTTTTTTGCAGTAATGCATATACAAGTTATAAAAGTTATAACTGATAAAAACATCACACTTATCCACAAGTACCAGTCCATCAATTAAAATTTAGTGATGTGAAAAGCTGCATGTTTGTGAGAAACAAATCCATCATTAAGATGTTTTAACTTTAAACCCCTGCTTCTTGCCAAAATAGAGTCCATAATAAAGCTTACTCTGGTGGAAAATGTCCCTGTTGTCCTCTTTCATCAAAAATCCATCAACATTTTTGTTTAGAATGGTTTGGGCTTGTAAATGGTGCTTGATCTGTGCATATTCTCCCTTGATTCAGACAGGATGAATTTATTGTGATGTTTTTATCAGCTGTTTGGACTCTCATTCTGACGGCACCCATTCACTGCAGAGGATCCATTGGTGAACAAGTGATGAAATACTACATTTCTCCAGATGTGATGAATGAACAAACTAATCTACATATAGGATGGCCTGAGGCTGAGTACATTTTTACCAAATTTTCATTTTTGGGTGAACCTATTGAGATGCTTAGTAAGATGCCATTTTAAGGCATCATTTTATGTAAAATGCATAACAGCATTATACGTATCCTTCATGAATGAACTTCAATGAAATTGAAACATTATAGTCAGCAAATCAAATGCATTCAACACTTTATAATACAATATTTGAAGTAGTTCAGTCTGGAAAAAAAAGAGTATTTTATCCCATATTTGCATGTTATTTGAATATTTTTAGGTTTAATAGAAAACAATTGCTGTTACTTTAATTGTATATGTACTTGTAATTTATTGTAAACTGTAAAACAGTTTGTTTTTCTTTCTATGTATCATCTTAAAAACCTTTTTGAACTTAAGGCTTCTGCTTAAATGCTTGAACCAGGGTTGTTATAGTTAACTAAATCTAATACTGTTAAAAAATTATATTAGTTGAAATAAAATAAATGTTTAATGAAATATTTAAAAAAAAAAAAACTAAACTTAATACAAAAAGATACAATTCTTTCTCATTTAGTTTAGCCTTATGTACTAAAATAACTAATATGGAAATAAATATTAATAAAAAAAGACTATATAGATATATTTAAAAAAATAAAAAAAATGACAAAAACGCAAAATTAATAAAACTTTTAAATTAAAATGAAAAAAAAATCAGATTTTTTTTTTTTTTTTTTTTTTTATAAAGTAGCTCAATACACTATTTTTGTGTATGCCAATGCATGAATTTCATTACAAAATTAAAACAAATAAAACGTAAGTAGTATATTAATGTTTTCTCAGTGGCTGATCTTTCAGGAGCAGCTGTCATTGAGATGAATGTCGATGCTAACAGCTTTCCTCAGGTATTATATGGAGCTCCAGAGTATATTCAGTCAGTAGTCTATAATCTCAGCCCAAGCGCACAGAGCAAATGTCACTCTGTTCTTTAAGTCTTTCTCAGTCATTTGCAATCACAGCTTTATGTTTCCTGCATAGTAAATGCACGTGTTGCAGAGCGAGTGGCAGGATCTACTTCATGCTTCTTCATACAAGGTGTATGTTAAAGGTTAAGAGCTCATTTCGATCCACACTGGTTAATTAGCAGCAGAGAGTGGGATCGTGTCTCACGGGGAGTCCTTACTAATTATGAGACATGCTTTTATTTTAGGTCATTTGTTTTTGTCTTGTTTGCTTGTGTTGCATATTACAGGTGTTATTGAGCTGACAGTGCTGTGATATTGATCCCTCTTCAAACTAAAGCCTTTAAAAGCCTTTGAAGAGGGTTTTTATCATGGAGATTATGTATTATTAACAGATCAGATTTTGCTTTTTTAATTTTATTTGATTTTATTTTTAAGTTTTTATCAATTTTTATATTAGTTTAAACAATATTAGTTTTTATTATTATATTTTCTGTTTTTGGAAATTATTATAGTTAACTAAAACAGACTATTGAAACATTATTGATCATTGAAATAAAATAAAGTAACAAAACCTAAACTTGTTACCTAAACAATGCAACATTTTCATTTAAGTATAAATAAATAAAAACTAAAATAAAATAAATTAAACCTAAGTAGTGATATTAAAAATAAATAAATAAAATATTAAATAATAATATGAAAATATTAAATAATAGTAAATAATTAGTAAATAATAAATAATGCCAAACTATAACACTGGTTTTGTATTAATAGTTTTTTATGTCTGTATAGTTTTTATTCATTTTTAGTTTTAATTATTTTAGTATTTAAAGTTAAACTTTAAATGAAAATAAGAAATGTTGTGAAATAAAATGTTTCATTTTGTTTTATCTTTTATTGCAATTTATTTTATTCCAAATAAAGTTTTTTTAATTTATATATATATATATATATATATATATATAAATTAAATATATAATTAGTTTATTAGTTATATATATATATATATATATATATATATATATATATAGTTTTAGTTAACTATACCTATATATTTAGTTAAAACCTTGGGTTCTGGCTGCAAATTGGAAAATAATGCTGATAATGAAAATGTTAATTTATTTTATGTATTATATAGTATTATGTGACTATATTTAAAAATATCACCTTAATTCTAAATTTTAACTACTTGAGCATTACTTGACTATCTTGTCTTATCATACCATGAAATTAATGTTAAATTTCTGTGTCCTGAAGATATTCACTCTGAGCTCCTGATTAAACTGACAGCAGAGCATCAATGACCTTTAAAAAAACCACAAACACAACAGCTTCATTTAACCAAACAGCTGCTGCATTCTTCAGATTCACAAGAATGCCACTTTTAAATGGCAAATCCACTTCAGAATTGCAAAGCGGATCATATCTGCTCTCTCGCTCTCCTGCTGTAAACACATCAGTTCATTTTCATTTAACCTTTATTCAAGCAGGATAGTCACATGAGATTTCATTCTCTTTGGCAACTCAGTTCTGACAAAGAAAGCGGCTATATTTGTCTCATGATGCTGCTAAAATGAACAGACAACGATGACAGTAACATGCCAAGCAAATTACACTGTCCTGACCCGGTCGCACTGCAAAATTAATTCAAGTTCTTTCATGCAGTGACAGTTTTTTGATGTGGATCTTGATAATGGAGATGAGTGATTGCTGTGGAGCTGTCAGGGGAATGAGACCAGACACACCTGCTGTGAATTGGTAAATGATGTGAATTGTCCAGCGATGCCCTTGAGCCCAAATGAACCTCACTATTTTCGTATTTTTGCTTTAAGCCTGCTTGTTCATGCTGTGAAAGTACAGGATTAACAGGAACTAATATCAGTTTTAGTCATTTTGTTGTGTATTATTGTGTATTATTATTATTATTATTATTGTAATTTTACTAGTTTTTAATTGCTATATACTATATAGTTTTTATTTTTTATTTCAGTTTGTTATTTTAGTACCCTACTAAAAAGTTTAACTCAAGTTTTAATTAAATATTTAACTAATTATTTTAAGTAACATTAGGGGTTAAGCATTTATTTTTACTTTTAATTAATAATCCTGTGAAAACAATATTATGTATTATTAAAAAACATACACTGACCTTTTTTGAATTTCTTTCCATTTCTAAGTATATTAGTTTGAAAGACTTTGAAAGAATTATTGTAAAATTATTAGAAATGCATTTACGGTACAGGAACTATACTCAATTTGATTTTTTTATTTATTTTTACAATTATGGTCTTATATGTTGTGTGTCTGATGATTTATTTATACCTAAAATAAAATGTATTATTAAATAATACAAAGAGTTTTTGAATATCATTCCATTTCAATAACGAAAACTGGTTTGAAAGGCTTAGATTTATTGTAAAATAATCTGAAATGTATTTGCTTGCATAAAATATGGAAAATATAGACAGTTTTTGGCATTTACAAACACAAAGGAGCAAAAGCCACAAGTCTGACCATAACCATTTTTTATTTTATTTTTTTTTACAATCTGAGGATGACTCTAAAACTCTGGTTTTATTTAAACATTTTCTGAGAGCATGTCATGTAAAATCCACTCCCTATATGTTTGCAAACTGCCCTGTTTTTATAGTGCAATCTGTATGTGAGGTGCTTTGGTCAAGATCATCTCTCTTGGATCTCACTGATAATATTTCCAGTTTTTCTTCGAAATCTTTCATTTGTTTCTTTATGAATGATTCAACACAGACCATATTTATGAGATCATCAATCAAATCTGAAGTAGAGCAGATGCGTATTTAATTGTGGTGAATTATCCTTCATTACAGCAATCGCTGGAAACAGCAGGATTCAGTGGCGCTGAACCTTCTGACACTCCAGTTTTTCAAGCAAGCTTGACAAAAGGTTCTCTATCTTTCCAGCATTCTATCACTTCGGCAGCTTCTGAAACTGATTTTCTTCTGGCAGTCCAGCGAGAGATGAGGCAAGTAATGGCATGTCACTGTCAGCGGTGTCAAATGCATCAAAAACAATTCACCAAATGTATGACACGACTGCGAATTAAGTCATTAGCAATTTTGTGTACAGTTCAGTGCGAATGTATTCATACCCTTCATTTTTTCACGTTTTGTTATGCTGCTGCCTTATGTTAAACTGCTTTAAATTACTTTTTTTCCACATCAATCTACACTCCATACACCATAATGGTAAAGCAAAAAACAGGCCTTAACATTTTGCAAATTTATTAAAAATAAAAATGATTCCATTGCATAAGTATTCATACCCTTATCTGGGACAGGTGAAATATAGCTCAGGAGGTTAGAATAATTGTGTCTCACCTTGAACACTGGTAAAACAAAAGGAATGTTTTTTTTCTAAAATGAATGTGTGTTCTTCCAATGCAGATATTTTTATAAATGATGAAAAGATTGTTACTGAGTTTAATTATCTTGATTTAACGCTGGATCCAAACCTAAGTTTTAAAAAACATGGTGAGGACTATAAAATATAAACTTGATAATTTCAGACAAATTAGACAATGTCTACCCACTGATGTAGCTAAGACTTTTATGCATGCTATTATCTTTTCTCATATGTCATACTGTCTGACATGTTGGGGTCAAGCAGGAGAAACTGTTATTAAACCTTTAAAATCTCTTTATAAACAGACTTAAAACTCTGGACAAAAAGCCTAAGCAATATCACCACTGTAGGGTTTTGGAGAAATACAACTTTTTGAGCTTTGATAGTTTTAGTTTTTTTTTTTTTTTTCTCAAATTTGTGTATGGTATATAAAATTTTAAATGGTTTGGCCCCTTCCTTACTTCGTGATTTTATACATTTTCGCTCTACAGTCTCTGTAAGATCTACTAGATCATCATCTACAAGTGATTGTGTTTTTCCTTTTTGTCACTCTGCCTTCGGATTATTGTCTTTCTCAGTGAAAGCTATTATTCATTGGAACACTCTACCAGAAGACATAAGGATATGCGCATCTATTGACATTTTTAAACAAAAACTAAAATCTTATTTAAAATCAATTCAACTCTGTAAACACTGTCGTGGTTGTGGTTTAACTGAACGTTATCTTTACTGTTCTTTTTTGGCTCTGATAGGATGTGTATAAGTATTACTGTATTGTATGTGTTTGTTGTTTTATGTTTTTATGTTTACCAATGATTATGATTAGCTGCCAAAGGACCACGGATGAAAACTAGCCATTGGCTAAATTCGGTACAATGCATGAAATAGAAACATGTTCAAATTTTATTTATTTTAAATTAAAATTTAATTTATTTTAAAATTGTACGTGGTCCCTTTTCAAATAAATTTAAATAAATAAATAAGCGAATCACTCGTCAACAGTGATGCTATAGAAATACACCAAGCTACGGCAAAAATGGAAGTTTAAAAACAAAATTGGAAATATGGCTGCGTCCTTGTTTCTCAGGCACATAAGGTCTAGTATGAATGTAACCCTAGCATACTAATGCTGCCTTCACATGCTATCGGAAATTTCCTATTTCCCACTTGTGATTACGAGCTTGTCACATTCAAGTGCTTTGTTGTAAGAAAGAATAAATGTAGCATCCCACTGGTTGACAATCATATAAACATTCACCACGCTAGGTAGTCAGTTTGCTAACAATTCTGGAATTTCACTCAAATACATGCTTATTTCACTGTTTATAAAACATACAATATGCTTCAAATTATCATTTATATATAGTGCATAAATGCACTAGCAACAAGACAAAGTGATGTAGTTGTTGTGAGAATAACATTGACAGCAGCAATGGTTGTCCTCTCCACCATGTTTAAAGTTTATGGCCCTCCCAACTCGGAAACTCTGCTATCAAATGCTGCATTCACGTCATATCGTAATTACTGTGATTTTGAGATGACAACACATGACGTTCAACTCGGTGCTGTTCACGTCCTCGGACTGGGGATTATCCGTTTCTATAGCGACAGTCAACAAAATGAATCCACGACCGCGTAAAAGAATGTTACTGGCAGCTGTAAAACACATTACATTACATTTGTATGCTACTATTAAATATTGCAGAACACAGAAAGTGTCAGGTAAATATAATTACTATACCGTTTGTTTGTTTGTTCCCAGCAGGCACAAAACAGGCACACAACGTCATAAGACGTTGATATTTGGTTAAATTTCGGTTGCGACGTCGGGTGACCAAAATTCAACGTAAATTCAATGTCTAATGTTAATGTTAAATTGATGTCCAATACCGACGTCAGCTGACGTTGAGATTTTGTTGTTTTTAGGTTGTGCAACCAAAATCCAACGTTAAGTCAACATCAAATTGACGTCAAATATTGACGTCAACCCGATTTTCATTTTCAACCAAAATGCAACGTCTGTCCGACGTCATGTCCAACGTCAACCTGACGTTACATAGACGTCTGGTGCCTGCTGGGTTATTAATGACTGCGATAAATGTGTTATTGCTAACCTAAACAAACAAAAACAAAATAATAACAGTATGAACACTTACATAATATGTTTTTATATTATAGTACATTGTAGTATCTATATATGTATCTATTTTCTCCTTTTTTAGAGCAGTAATAGCTTTCTTTGAAAGTTCCGCCATTTTCTCTGGTTCCGCGTGAGGTGCAGCGGTCACGTGGTACAAGCAGTAGTAGCTCTCAGAAAACTCCAAATTCACAAGTTGTAATTACGAGTTCTACGAGGACGTGAACGCTTTTTACAAGTTGGTATCTCGTAATTATGGTAATTACGATATGGCGTGAACGCACCTTAGTGCCTAACGAATCTGAGGTGGTCAAGTAGTCATTGCTCTCAGAAAGCTCCCAGTTCACAAGTTGTAATTACGAGTTCTACGAGGATGTGAATGCTTTTTACAAGTTGATATCTTGTAATAACGGTAATTACGATATGGCGTGAATGCACCTATAATTATTTCAGTTTCTCAGTAGTAAATACAACTTGAGAGGCGTTTATTTCAGACCTGGAAGCTCGTATGTATTTATCATAGTTCCGATAGATCGTGAAGGCAGCATTAGTCATGTTGTCATTGTCATGTTACCTACCAGCCTCAGATGTGTCGCATCATTACCATTAGGTGTTTGATTGAATCAGTTAAGTGAATCATCCAGTGGTTCACTCATGAAATCACTTGTTGTTTTATTCCTGAATGAATAAATTAACCAGCGATTCATTAATAAAGACATCACTTTTCACCGTCACATATCGCCACATACTGGCGTAACTATGTAGCTTGCAAAACAATCCCCACCACTAATACACAAAGAATGCTGCTTAATTCAAAACTATAATTATATATATATATATATATATATATATATATATGTGTGTGTGTGTGTGTGTGTGTGTGTGTGTGTGTGTATTAGTGCCGTGAAAAAGTTTTTGCCCCCTTCTTGTTTCGTTTTTTATTTTTTGCATATTTGTCATACTTAAAAGATTCAGATCATTAAACAAATTTTAATATTACACAAAGATAATGCAAGTAAATACAAAATGCAGTTTTTAAATGATAACTTAATTTATTAGGGGAAAAAATTGTCCAAACCTACCTGCAGTGTTGCCAATTTAGCAATTTTGTAGCTAGATTTAGTGACTTCCCCACCCCTTTTGAGACTTTTTTCAAAAGTTTAGGGGCAAATATAGCAACTTCTTGGACAAACCTTATCTAAGTTCTCATCTTGCCCTCTGATTTATATTCATCTTCATATAGATCAGTGAATTTGCCATTATGTCATCTAGTGACATTTAGCTACCAGTTTTAGCTACTTTCAATTGAAAGCCGTTGGCAACACTGCCTACTAATGGCTATAAAGCCATTTCTAAGGCTTTGGGACTCCAGCGAACCATGGTCAGAGCCATTATCCACAAATGGAGAAAACTTGGAACAGTGGTGAACCTTCCCAGGAGTGGCCAGCCTACCAAAATTACTCCAAGAGCACAACGACAACTCATCCAGGAGGAGGTCATAAAATAATCCAGAACAACATCTAAAGAACTGCAGGCCTCACTTGTCTCAATTACGGTCAGCGTTCATGATTCAACAATAAGAAAGAGACTGGGCAAAAACAGCATCCATGCACTCTAAAAAATGCTGGGTTTAATACAACCCAGCGATTGGGTTGTTTAGACGCAGTGGTTGGGTTACTGCCCAGAAGGTTGGGTTAAACATTTAACCCAACTGTTGGTTGAAAACAACCCAGCATTTGTTCTGTCCAATATTTACCCAGCACCGGGTTGTATTTAACCCAGCATTTTTTAGAGTGTGGGAGAGATCCAAGGCAAAAGCCATTGCTGACCAAAAAGAACACAAAGTCTCGTCTCACATTTGCCAAAAAATATCTTGAATATCCCCAAGGCTTTTGGGCAAATATTCTGTGGACTGATGAGACAAAAGTTGAACTTTTTGGAAGGTGTGTGTCCCGTTACATCTGGCATAAAACCAACACAGCATTTCATAAAAAGAACATCATACCAACAGTCAAACATGGTGGTGACAGTGTGATGGTTTGGGGCTGCTTTGCAGTTTCAGGACCTGGACGACTTGCCATAATTGATGGAACCGTGAATTCTGCACTCTATCAGAAAATCCTGAAGGAGAATGTCCGGCCAACAGTTTGTGATCTCAAGCTCAAGCGCACTTGGGTTATGCAGCAGGACAATGATCCCAAACACACCAGCAAGTCCACCTCTGAATGGCTTAAGAAAAACAAAATTACGGTTTTGGAGTGGCCAAATCAAAGTCCCGACTTAAATCTGATTGAGATGCTGTGGCATGACCTTAAACAGTCCTTTCATGCTCGAACACCCTCCAACGTGGCTGAATTGAAATAATTCTGCAAAGAAGAGTGGGCCAACATTCCTCCACAGCGATGTGAAAGACTCATTTATCGTAAGTTATCAGAAACGCTTGATTGCAGTTGTAACTTGCCACAAAGGATGGTACAACCAGTTATTAGATTTAGGAGGCAATTACTTTTTCACGTAGTGCCAGACAGGTTTGGACAGCTTTTTTCCCTTAATCAATGAAATCATTATTTCAAAACTGCATTTTGTATTTACTTGGGTCATCATTGTGTAATATTAAAATTTGTTTGATGATCTGAATCATTCAAGTATGACAAATATGCAAAAAATAAAAACAGGAAGGGGCAAAAACTTTTTCACACCACTGTGTGTGTGTATATACACACACACACACACACACACACTCAGGGCTTGACATTAAAACCCGTAGATTTTTTTTGAAGGGGCAAGCGAAAGAGAATTTTACTTGCCCGACCGGACAACAAATGTGATTAAAACATCTAATTATGGAATCACCAAAATTTCAGCGAGAATGATTCGGAATTTTAGTTTATTTTTATTATTATTTATTTATTTTATTTATTTTATTTTATTTTTTTTTTTGGTGCAAATGGCAATTTGTTGTGCTGTACTGACAGTGACAAGGTCGCACAGCTGAGGCTCACCCAGCCTGTCTATGTGAAAATATCTCGTGAAGAAATCAAAACAAAGGAACCCAACTGCACACAGAAGAAAAATACTGCGGTAAAAATGTATAGTTTTTATATTTCTAACAGATGATATAGCCAACATCACATGACCAAAAGAGTGCAGTTTACCCTGAAAACCAGTATGCCTGCAAATCTGACATTGATTTTATGCAAAAGTAGTTAATATTAAGTGACTTACATTTTAGACACAGTCAATGCTGACAGTTTGTGCTTAATTTAACATAAATAGTTCCAAACAAAGATCGCAGCATTAGTCGCGCATGTCTGAGCAACACACGCGGTGCTTCGTTACCAAATGATTCAGTAAATCGAATGAATCAATGATTCAATAACCCATTCATAAAGACAGGCACTTGGTTCATTCATGAATGAATCAGCCGTCTAAACGAATCGTTTGAATGAATGACTCAATGACTCACTCAGTTAAGACAGTCACTAGCTGCCACTTGCTGGCGGTTTACTTTCATATTTAAAAGTTTCATATTTATATATTTTAAAAAAAACCTTTTAATTTAATTTAATATTGTAAATAATGTATATTGTCAATAATGTAAATTATTGTTAATAATGTAAATTTAAATTGTGTATTTAAAAATTGTAAATATTGTAAAAGTGTAAATGCATTCATGGGATGCTACATTTGAGCTTCATTACATTTGTCTGTGTAAAAATGTATCTAAATGCCACTTCAGCTGCTTAATGGAAAGATCTGTTTTGTTGATTCTGATTTCATTCGATTGGTAACAGTCCTCTTGTGTCTCATTATATTAACTGTAATTATTAGTAAAATTTAGCTATTTGATATGAAACATTATGCATTGGAAAACTGGAAGACTGATTTTATATATGAAAAAATTATCTGGAAATCACTTTAAGTAAATTTTAGTATGCAGTCGTGAACTTTAATTATATAAACTGTAATTTCCCAGCAACAAAATGATGGTCGG